>JAHWFP010265290.1:0-57764 GCA_023313725.1 Lithobius niger
TTTTTTTTTAACCCTCACTCTCATTAACACTTTAAAAGATGGCGAAAGTGTGGTTGTGGTTTGTTGTGCGCTGATGTTGCTTGGTTCAGTGCTGTTAAGATTTGGAGTATTTGTATGCTGTTTGATCGCTTTTGGTACATTATACTATACATGTTCAGCATAGTTGATCATCTTATCACTGATATCAGTAAAACAAGTTTCTAGTAGTAACACATCAGTGAGGTATTCAATGAGCATAAACTCGTGATCTCGACAGCGTCCTTCGGTGTCAACTCCTGACAACTTTATAGCAAGAGTATAAATAGGAGAGTTTAGGTGTAAATTTAATGATAACGGGTCACCGAGTAAAGCAAATGTCCTCTTGAAGTCAGCAACGTGACGACCATGAAAAAGGCTACCAAGGTCATTGTATTCCGTCGTCTATTAAGGTAGGTCGTCTATGGAGGATGATGCAACAACTTTACAACTTTAAAAAACATTTTATTTGTGATTTAGTCTTTATATTAGGAATTAATTATAATTTGTAATAATAAGTTATGATTTATAATTATAACTTAAAATAAAAGTTTGGTTTCGTTATTTTTAAAAGTGCTTTCTCCATAACTTTCTATGTCTCCTTTTACTTACATTTCTAATTTTATGTTCTTTGTGTGCTAACCTGCTGGTCAAAAACTTTAGATTTTTTTTACAAAGATTTACACTTAGTACCATAAATCTTCGTTAAATGCCCAGGCTGCACTAATACTCCCACCACCACCAGCACCACCACTACCAAACACATAATGCTTTTAAGGTCAAAATCGTAAAATACGGAGTTGGCATCCACTCCTTCAATCATTTATTGTTTATGCTGCAAAATACTAAATGTTTCGTGCTGTGAATAGAAAGGTAGATGGGGGGGGGGATGCCCCAATGATTGCTCTGTGCTTTCTGGCCCCTTCTTCCTCTCTGGGGTATGAGTGGACTCCCTCTCTGTTCTTAGACCTGCAGAAGGACTCTCTCCTCTCCCTCTCCTTCCCCCTCTTCACACCAATTGAAAGGATGTAAAAATGGCCTATCCGACATCATTGAAAAAGGTTTTAATTGCTGTGTTTTCTGTGGCATATATCGAGAACCAAGTTAGAAAATGAGTTATGCTTTATTTAACCTCCTCCCCCTCCCCGATTTTTGCCAAATTAACTGTGCAAGCCCAAGGGCGTTTAATACACGATTTACAGTTGTTGTGCTTAGTTTCCATACAGATTTTGGCTGTTTTGAATAGCTGAATAGTTTTGGTAAACCTCTTACTGGTCTAGCAATGTAAAGATATTTTGATAAACAATCTAGTTCATTTTTATGGACTGCTAATGATGAGAATTATATGACTACTGCCACATCGTTAGAATGTTGGCTGTTAAAAAGCATGGACAATTTCAAAGCTCTTACTGTTACTAATTTGGGATGATAGGAAATGTCTGTCGAAACATGGAGCAGATGACCTATCTTAAACCTAGTTCGCGTTGCTTACTCGGACAAGGTAATCGGAAGTATTTCGTAAAGTTTTATTGTGCTCTTAGTATTTACAATTGTGAGGGTGCGGGCCATCGTTACATGTGCATTTACTTAAATAGTTCTTGCAAAAGGCAATCACCTAGTTACTGTCAGGTGTTTCAGGTTATTTCCAGTCATACATTGTAAGCTTTTTTCATTTTATTTTCTTGTTTATGTACAGAATCGTTTAGCGCTATATTCAGTGATATTTGTTTACCTAAAAGCTTGCGTTTTGCATTAGGCAGCATTAAGATAGTCGATAACCACTGTGATAATAATAATATACTCTTATTTTGGTTCATCCATTTCCAGGGTTTGGCAGTTGAAAATCAGGCCTCCGGACTACCTATAGACCCCTATCAACAATCAACACAGTATTCATTGTATCAACATCCCCAACAACAACAGCAACACCAACAACAGCCACAGCAACAACAACAGCAACATCACCAACAGCAACAACAGCGCCACCAACAACAGCAGCAGCAGCAACAACAACAACATCAGCAGCACACATCTCAACAACAGCCTCTCGGGATCTCGCCACCGTCAGTAAGTAGAGTAATTAATTGTTCAATAAATAACCAACGACAAATATTGCTTTTCACAGTTGTGTATACATCACTATACCAAATGGTTTCACCTGTTTTTTACGTCAGCTAGGGAGGTGGTAGGTCAATTGTCTTCAAAACCTTGTAGCAAGAAACTTGTTTTTAGATTTGTGTAATTTGATCACTCTTACTAGATATGTAGCCTACCATTGGAATGTAAAGTCTTACTTTTAAGTGAGGGTCGGCTGATAACTTATTCACCGATGCAGTCTGCTGTCTACATTAGTATGATGCCGTTACTTCAGTGCTTTAGCTTTTAACACGCGCCTAGCCTTAACCACGGCGCTAGAAGGGGAGAGGGACAATTTTGCTAGGGAAATCTCATCAGAAATGACTAGGGTATTTTACATGCCGCAGTCGACATGAGCACAAGTCACAGGGCTCTTTTCTTCTCGAAAATGCCAGGGGCGGCTGAGGACGGGTCGAGCCCGGAACTCTGGCACATAAGACGGTCATGCTAACCAACAGGCCACCCTGCCCCGTCATTACTTCAATGCTGTTGATGAGATTAATCTAATGGGGAGGCTTTTTTTTTATTTAAAGAAATTAGTTGCTTCATTAATAGCCTTACCGTAAATCCCCGCAAATAAACCCCGGGATTAATTTTGAGTTAAGGCTATGCTCTACATTTAACCTGTTGTATGCAGGACCACTTATTATTTTTTTATAGCAGTGGAAAGAAATCTTTTTTATGGGGGTGGAAAGAACTTGAATGATGTGTTTGATGCCTAAAAAAAAATACGCGACCACTATTGAACTGTCTAGCATATTTAAGACATAGAATTTTTTTTTTATAATTAGGGCCCTACCAGAGAATTATGGCAAAAAGGATGGTGTTTTTTCACCATCATTATGCTATGGCCTATAGCCAATTAATTATTCCTTCTCTTCAACATTATTGTCAGTGTATTTAGTGGTTTTCTATTCTCAGCCTTGACTTTACGTTACAAAAATAGGTCAAGAGGACAACATTAAAAATTTCGGCTGATGATGGATTAGATGGAGCCTTCAACACAAGATCGATCATAGCTCAGCTGCAAATGCTGGCCGTAGTACCTTGTCATCACTCTCAGCTCAAATTTAAAATAAACATTAATATTATTTGTTGATAATGGAAAGTTAATAATTCAAAATTAATTAAATAGGAGATCAGCAGATGTTCGTAGTCTGTTACTGCAGAACTGCTCTGCTCATTTGTGGTTGTCGGCAAGTTGCACTAGATGATGGGATCCGGCAAAAGTAATTGGGAATTAAAAAAAAAATCTGCTTTAACATAATTCACATTTTGTAAAGTCACGATAACTCAAGAAAACCACTCTTTAAGAAAATGTATTACTTAATGATGTATAATGGTGCAATTGACTTTGCGATTACATTGTTACTGGTGCACCTTGCAGGTGTCGACTTGTAAAAGCTACTCTTGGAGGGCCACTTCTTGCTCCATAAATTTGTTGCATGTAAGCATGTTTGAATTTAAACTGATGTTAACTGCATCCAAAAGAATTCTTAAGACTGATCATGACGTAAGGATATTAAAAAAAAAACACTCGCTTGGTTGTGGTGCTTCATCCCAAGGTCAACCACCCTCAAATTAGGCCTGTAGGAAACCGAAGAATGATGTATTTTCTTCAGGCATGCTTAAACTTTACAAAGTTGTTTACAGTTGTTTTTTTTAAATTTTTTTAAAGAAATGTTAACGGATTTTTTCTATAGCCGACGAAAACATACATTTTCTGCCTTTTATGCATTTCTCTCCTTTGGGATGCTCAAACCCAGCAAAACTTGTTGGCTTCCCTGCCTAGCTCGTAGTTCTCCTTCTGCACATGTGCAGGTGCAGGCCTCCTTATAAAAGCGTTCGAGTCGCACCTTGCTTCATCTTTCTTCCTAGGTCACCACCGAGTGTGGTTGCTCGTTCAGCTCCCCAGCAATAGGACCATATCAGCAAAATTGATCTCTAACGGGTGCTGCTGCACCAGTTCCTGTCTGCAGCTTGGATCCTTAGATCATTGGACCTTCGGCCACTGCATCGTGATTAATTTCGGAATGGATTCACCAATTGGTGCTGCGGTGGTGTTGAGCGGTACCTAAAAAATTTCAGCCGGTGCTGGTACCAAGATTAGTACCCCGGTACTCGGTTCCCCCCAGTATTTAGTATTATAGGGCTGTGGTGCCAATACCCGATTTTTAAATAATAACAAATATTATTGCAAAATATGTTTTGTTGATATAGTTTTAATGGAAAAAAATGTATAGATTTCCCTCCCTCCCCCCCCCCATTCACGCTTAATGCATGTTTCACGACATATTTGATAAAAAAAAAAGTCTTCTCTAAAATGTGTAGTCAACATCCTATCCAAGTAGAAATGCAAATATAAACAAATGCTGATTGTAGCATCAAAGTTATGCAAATTTGGCTCCACTTTGTGCATTGTTTAGAATTCCAATTTTACTATTGTTGATCTTTAACTGATTGTTGCACTGCTTTGAGCCCTACAACACAAGGACTAGATGAACTATTGTTATAATTTTAGTGCCTTTTTCATATTAAAACAATATCTGTATTTTTAACAATGAATACCATTGCGTTTTTGGTGCCACGGTACACCTTAGAACCGGTATACCGCCCAACATTATGCTGCGGACTCATCCTTGGACCTGTATTCCGAAACCGTCGCGACATCGGCGCCCATGCACCCATTCCCGATGTGCCCGATTATGGCGCCTCTGGGCGTCTCGCTTGGCCCATATCCCACTATGACAAGAGTCCCTCGGCCACCACAGATTTTTTAAGCAGCCCCGCATCGTCGTACAGGATGCCAGATTTTCAAAACCAAGGCCTTCGGCCCAGCGCTTCCACCCGACGTTCTGAGGACTATTTCCATTCGATAGCTTCTTTCGCATCTCCAGGGAGCGCCCGCCTCCTAGTCTCGACCACTGCGCTCGTTCACGACGCACCAACCTGATAATCTCTATGGACCGCGCCCGGGCTGACCGCTGAAGACCCATGCTCCACAGGGTCTGCCTACAGGCGCATCGTCTTCCATTGGACCGTCTCCACCTCTACCAAACTCTGCTTCTACGTTTCCTGTTCCCTTTCCATGATTTCGGAACCCGGTGTTAACAACGTCCACGACGGTCGTGTGACCCTCAAAGTGCGCCCATTGGATTTGTTTTCCAACTGATCCAGTTCCCGCGCCTACTACGGGCCAGCCGAACGTTTGGGGCGTTCTTCCTCATTCTTCCACGCCTTCATCACCAAGCCTCTTCTGTCAAGAACTTGGTCTCGATCCCTTAAGTGCACCTGGGCCTAGTCCACCTTTTCGGGCCGTCTCCGTCTCGCTCCGTTCTCCTCTAGGCTCTCCAGATTTCGATTTCCTTACCTTGCGCTGCGCCCACGATGTCCACGACGATCTTTCACAGATCCACTACCATCAAAGAAATCACTTTGCTTCCATCATTAGCTCAGAAGACCACCACCGGAAAATTTTCAACACCCATCATCATCTCCACGAGTCTCTGACAAGCAGCTATGACTATGGGCCAGGCATCCTCCTATCAACTACATGCACCCATGGGCCCATTACCTTCCAATCAGGTTATCTGGCATCTTACCTACAACTCCACAACACTACCGGTAGCCTTCTCATGTCAACAACTGCTTTCGTCAACATATGGCCCCTCCGGCTTCCGGATTCCACTTGAGTCGCAAAATTGGCGCGAACATTAGCTCCCGCTTCGCTAGTCGCCATTGTTTGTCAACGTCTTTTGATTTCAACGACCTCCGTTTTTCCTTCATGGATCCCGTGAATATACTAATGGCTCTCCCGATTCGTCGGACAATTTTGATGACCAGGATGACTAAGTCCCCGCAGCTGATGAGCCAGACCCCTCCGTGGATCAGGACACTGCCCGTGCTGACAGACCTAAACGCTGCCGCTGCCCAGGATTTCTCCACAGCAAATCTGTCAATACCATCGTTCGTGTGACTGGTACACTAAGAAATGTTCCTTTGGCGGACAGTATCAGAGAAGAAATGGCTACAGATTCTTAAGCATCAGCAGCTTGCTTTAAAAGCCCAGAAGCGGGCTGCCAAGAAGAACCTTCAGCGTTCCACTGCTGCGGCTGAAGCAAGTTCGGGTTCCGGTCTCGGTCCCTCAAGTAAGATTTGCAAACTGTCCAAGAAATCTACATCAAACCCTCCATTTGCCCATTCGGGCCCAGCGTCGCAAGACACTGTCGGACCACCCCCGGCCACGGACAACACAAATGAAGCGGTCTCTCCAGTCAAATTGTCACTTATTACTTTGAAGTGAAAGTACAAATCCACCACCGGCCTTCCGACCAAGAACAGTGGCCCAGTCTGCAAGCCGACTCGCATGTCTCCAACCAGTCTACATGATTTACCTTTTACAATGTCTCCACCAACTGGACCTCGAATTAATGCGACCAATGCCACAACGACATTTCCTCCAGCTGCGACTGCTTCTTTGTGTCCATCCCTTCGACCAGGTGCTCCATTCTCTTCTTCCTACATTCATCGCGTCTCTATCCTACGAGGACTAGAATTTTCCCCCGATGATCTGGCCCACCTTGATGTAAACATTGCTACATTGTTGGCAACGGCACATGCCTTCTCAGACAAACATAATACCCTTCGGGCAGCAAATACGTTATCATCGACTGTAGACTTTCTTCACGCCTCAATCATGACGTTAGCTTCAGAGGTAGACCATCTGCTTCATATAGTTACCTCCTTACAATCAGAAGTCATATTAATAAAAGAGAAGATCCGTTGGCTTTCGCCGTTGCTGCCAACACCGCCTTGGTGTGAAAAACACTGTAACAAATCGAAAACCTGTCGTTCCCCATACAGCCAAAGCACGTCAGCATCAATCAGTCGCCCGGTCTCCGTCAGCCGCAATGGGCCACCTGTCACCGCCATTTCATTGTTCCAAGGATCTGGTTTCCACGAATCTCCCGTTCCGCCAAGCATCAGTCAAAACTGTCCGCTCCCGCCGTCAATGCAGCAGGCTCCGACAATTTCAGGCACACAACCGGTTCATCCAAATGTCGATAACATAATCCGTTCGTGATCGGCAGCGTCCTCTTTGCCTGCTTTCCACGGCCTCAGCTCCTACAGCGTATGGCATTGATGATGCGACCAGTTTCTTTCCTCTCTTCTCAGGGATCGCCCACTGTTTGGACTTGTCGACCAGACAATTGCTATGCGCTGCGTGTCGCCAATTGGCTAAAGGTGTCACACTAGAATTTCGGGCTTTTCATTAATCAGTCCCATTTCTTCAAACTTCACATAGACATATTTTTCGGGTTGAGGAGCTGGTCCCACACTCTATTAGCCATTCTGCTTTTCTCAGTGACCTTCAATCTCATTCCGTATGTCATCAGGATCCTACGTTGAAAATATTTTACATGAAACTTCCGCCACTCGGTGCTCAAGATTCCTTCGCCCAGCCTTGGGACCATCCGGGGCCCGTCTAGAACTTCAAAATTAAAGACGTACTAGTAACACTGCGGTCCCGGCTCCTCAGGACTTACTGTCTGATCCCCGATACAGTTTCTACTCAGTCATTACTACTACGTTCTCTACAGGTCAATTTTGTTCATTCTTAATCATACAGTAGTTCTGTACCTGATGAACAGCATCATTTTGTCTGTGCCAACCATTCGCATAACGTTTCACCTAACCATTCACAGGTCAACTTTGTTTATTCTTAATCATACAGTAGTTCTGTACCTGATGAACAGCATCATTTTGTATGTGCCAACCATTCACACAACGTTTCACGTTGATTGCGGCTCCGATACAACCAAGACACTCGGCGCCTAGGCGCACGCACCAAATCCTATGGACAACCGGACTCACCAACACCGTCCACCCGGTGTTGGTCACCTTTCTCTAAATATTTGCCTGTTCCACGATCTGTAAAGACGTCATAATCATCACCAGTGCTTCCTTCTTCACTCAATGTAATGTCAGCTATCCTATTTCTTAGCTATTTTCACCTTTGTCCAGAATCTTAAAGCATGCATTAGTTTTCTGCATGTGTCGAAGATAGAAGACAGCTGCAAGACGCTCACTAACGCATGCCCGTCAACGATTGTCCGCCCAGGACCATTCAGCACCGGCCTCGCGACATCTGAAGAGATTTCGCCTACTTCTTAGCCAGGTCTCGGGTGCAGCAGTTGGCGCCTATCAGTATGAGCCTCCATTGACACACCTACAACCTTACGGGCAACCATAGGCGCCCGTCCAGGATCATCGCTGCAGCTCCGACTGGGCCCGTCTCCTGATTCTCAGCACATCAGTCCAACTGCTCCCGGCTTGGGCCGACCTGCACTCTCACATGCGCCCACGATGCCCATACCATAGGCCACGGGACCAGCTGATTTCAGGGGTGCCTTGTCCAGCATGAGACTGATGGATGACCTACGTTCACAGGGTCTATCGATTCTGTTGCAGCCAACTCGTAGTGCGAGTATCCGTGACGAGGTTTGCATAAACGGCAGGTAATATATGTTTTCGTCGGCTATAGGAACCTCAAAATACCAGGGCCACCTTGTTGATTTCTGTTTCTATTACCTATACAAATATGTACATTACCTTTACCCGTCCGACCTCCCCTCTAAGTTACCATGGTCCCAACTTGTGGGAAGAAAGATGAAACAAGGTCTGACTTTGACGCTTTCACAAGGAGGCCTGCGCATGCGCATAAGGAAAGCTACGAGCTAGGCAGGGAAGCCATCAAGTTTCTCTAGGATGTTAGCATCCCAAAAGAGGAAAATGTATTAAAGGCAGGTAATGTATGTTTTCATATAGGCAATAAAAAAATCAATCAGGAGGCCCTGGTATTTTGATGTATTTAAAACTCATTGTGGAAGTATGAACAAACTCGTGTGGATGTTAAAAACAATTTTTCTAATATAAGCCTGTGCTAATAAACAAGTCATTTTTACCATCAGTGTTACATAGAAAAACACATTATTTCGTCTAAGCCCATAGGCTTGTACGTAGAATTTTATGGTACGTGTGTTTATATTGAACTTGAATTTAAATCTTTACTGTGCAAGTGTCACAGTACACTTTTTATGAGCAGTAAGTTCCAACAACTTGTGTATAAAACTGCTTTTCTGAACAAATACGTTCCGATAATGTGGGTTTTTTTTGCTCAATTTTTGAGAAATCTGTAAACAGTGTGCTAAATAATTTGAGAACAACTAGTAGAGATTAGCACCATTCACATTCCACAGCAGACGCCTCATTTTCCGCACCTCTCAAAATAGCGAAAACCAGTCCACAATTTTCGACAGCTTTGAAAAAAATTTTGTACACATTTTTCTCCTGCTGTCTTCTTCAGGTGATAAAAAAATAAAAACACTAGTTACATTACACTATACTGTCCGACATTGATTTGAACTTGCATAGCCTCAAAGAAATAGAAGCCCCGCACCGAGCTCGTAGCCTTTCTGCCAGATCTCTCCTCACCAAATGCTGGATTGCTGTTGTCGATGGTGGTTGGAGGTTCATTAGCTCTCTTCCATCTATTTCATGCCTAACAATGGCTAGTGACTCAAGGCATCGTAAATGTTTATTACTAACAAGAGTTTGACCAATCAGCGTTGTAGTCTTCTCCCAATCAATGCCGTGTGTAGTGGCCATGTGTTGGGCTGCCACACTGTTTTCCTCATCCTCTTTTCTGGTGTCTGCTGTGTGTTGTCTCACTCTATTTCTTACACCTTTCCGCTTTTCGCCTATGTATACAGCGTCACAGCCACCACAAGGAACACTAAATACTCCTTCTCTTACATTCACTATTTTATTCAAGGCTTCTTCCTCATTTTTCCTCACTTCTGTTCTAGTGTGCACTTGATGTATGTTTTTACCTTTCTTTTTCATAAGCCTCTTTTTTATACCATGAGGGTTTCGAAAAAGGAATTAAAACCCTGTTGTTTCAGCAACCTCACTAGCTTTTCTCTCTGCTCTCCCAGGTATGTCACTCCTATTCTCCTAGGTTCGTTTCCTTCTCTTCCTCTTCCTGCATCCCCTACTTCTTCCTTTTTCTCCCTTCTTTCTCTCTCCACCTTCTTCACAGTTTGAGCTTCTTTCCTCATATTGTTTAGCAGTCTGGAGGATATCCCAGCTTTACAAATCTGCCTTTCACTTCTTCAAGGAAGGCCTTTTCCTCAGTAGCAGTCATGGAATTTCTAGCTACGCGGACAAACTCGTTTCTAGCAATGGCTCTCAGCTGGCTCCTCGGATGCCCGGAGTCGTAGGTTATCCCTCTCATCGTGGCCGTAGGCTTTTTGTAAGGCCTGTACCCAACGGTACATCCTCCCGCTCGCTGGAGCTGGACGTCCTGGAAGGGGAAGAATGCAGGAAGAGGAAGGGGAAGAAGACACCAGGAGAACAATTTTTAACAACATTTTTTTTTCAAAGCTGTCGAAAATTTGTTGAAATTGTGAACTGGTTTTCGCTATTTTGAGAGGTGAGTAAAGTATGGCGTCTGCTGTGGAATGTGAATCGATCGACTCTCAATGTAATCGCAGCCATTATGCTATATTAGCACCATTTTAAAGCGCTCGAAAAAGCAGTTCAAATGGTTTATTGGAATGTCAAAATCATTAAATTTTTGACATTGTTGCAGAAACCACTATTTAGGAAAGCCATTAGTGTCGACGCTGACACCAACGCTAATAACGGTGTCGGCTGAGCCTTAATTATAAGTAAATAACAGAATTCTGACCAGGAAAGGCAGAATATTATTGCTAACTTGGGTAAAATCTTTATATTCTGATACCAGGATTACAAGGTTGAGGCGGGAATTATAAACTTTCACTACGTTGAGTTAAAAGCTTTTCTTAACTTAGCCGTCTAATTGCATTGTACATATTCATAATTCTAATCTGAATAAATGGACAATGAGGAACTGTGTTGTTCCATGAGTGTTGCCCATGGCAGTAATAGCGCAAGAAAACGAGCCTCTTTAGTTATACCTACTGCAGTCGCTAGCAGGTATAGTACTTGTTTTACAAAAAACATCTGTGAGCCTTATTATACCGCAGCTGTTGATGCAAGATGCAATTCTTTTAAGTCAGCTTCCAGTATTTTTCATAAGAAATTTTAGAACGTATGGTTTTAGGCATGTTACCCTAGTGCTAGCCAATAAGGGAAAAGTAGGATATTATTGTTACCCACTGGGTAGATTCTTAAGATCGAACCATTGGGCAAAACCTTTACTTATCCAAAAGTTCAGTCAGCCATTCCGACACAAATCTAAAAACAAGCTCAAATAAGTGTTATTAGTGTTTATTTGTGTAATTACAAAGCTTCCTGTTTAACCAATTTGTCTTATTTAACTTTGAATTATATTTACTCCTGCATGACCTTGGCTTTTTTGGGAGGTAGGGTAAAGCAAATATTGGTTGTGGTATCACTTTACCCTTGGGTTTTGCATCTTGTAGCAAAATCGCATGGGAAGCTATCGCAGTGGAAGCCCAGCCGAGACAACGTGCAGTGCACCGCAGTCACCCGTATCGCAAACGTTGTCTCCCTCCAGTTCACCGGGTCTTGGGTCAGCTCAGAAGACACACTTCTCTGACCAGAACTATTACCTTCCATCACAAGCACAAAACATCAGTGCAAATACCATACAAGAAAATTTTCAACAGTTCACTCTGGTTAGTAACTTAGTGATTTCAGTGGCTGCTACCTACAAATGAAATGTTTCAAACGCTTGCAACAGGCTTGTTCATGATTCCTCATCCAACTTGAAACTTCTGAAGCATTTCTAAGCTTCTGAAAGTCCCATTCACCAATTCGTAAAATGAGTTTGCAAACTCAGCATCATCTCCTTTAACGTTAATATGGTGTTATGCTTTTTGTTAAGTCTTCCAGTTGGGGGAAGTAAACTTCTTAATACATTCTTAGTGTGACAAACCTCCAAAATTTCTGAGGTTGAGAGCAACTTGATTTCAAATAAGGAATTTCCCCTTGCAGTGTACCATTTTTTTGTGTGCCGATGTAGTTAGCTGCCTTCTATTAATAGTGGGAATTCTATTCACATTCTATTCTATTAATATGGTGGAAATGCTGTGAAATTTTTGTGTAAGTGCCATAAACAGCTCCATAAAAAGCACTTTCTGAATCGTAAAGGTCTGTTTCGCATTAAAATCACCTTGATCAGGGATCAACCTACTAAACACTCTTAATGACGTAATCACTGAATTAATCTGACAATGAAAGAAAGCCCAAGCCACAGCCCAAAATGGAAACTTTTTTCACCGATTAATGCAAAAGTACCCTTAAATTATGTTAATAGGGCTTACACCCTCTGACCCTCGCAATAACAGATATAGCTAGTTTTCACTACTATCCGAAATTAGTAACCTTTAGTTTTAACTTTAAATCGTTATTTCAGTGCTAAACAACCTTAAAAAATTTCACTTTTAAGATGCTTCCACAGGTCCTCACCATGTGGCGTTGTGTGCCAACTGCCAGCATGCAACGCCCCTTCCCATCACTTTTCATTTGAGCATTTGACCTGGTAGATGCGGACATAGTTCATCCAGGTGGCGAAGCCCGCACCTGGCATGTGTTGCCTGCTGAGACTGTTACGAGTGTTGAACAATTAAATCCCCAGGCGTCTCGCCTTCAGTTCGTCCCGTCTGTGCACAGTGATGGCCCAGTCTGTGGGGTTGAGAGTAACGGCCCAGAATCAACGGTTCGGCAAAGAGTGAGATGGCCTGACTGTCGTATCCGCTTTGATTGTGGAAAGTGGGCACGATGCCGGCCTTCCGTCTGTTGACTCTGGTGGGTACGGACATATAAAAATCCCCTTACACAGTGGGGGCATTGAGGGTTGTATGTTGCGTGTGCACCATTCTGATCTTGCACGCAGTAGTGTGTCTGTGCCTCGCCGTGTTAGTGCTTCGCGACTTTGCCACTTCGTCAGGGACTTGGTGGTTTGCCGCTTTGCCTTGCAGGTACCTCGCCTTTACGCCGGATTTCTTGTTCGCCACTTCACTGTGTGTGAACCGCACTGTGTGTAAAGAACTTTTTGCGACTGTTGATGATCCTTGTTACCCCTCCTCCCCCCCTGCCCCAGCGGTGCGTCATAATGGGGGCTCTGTTGACTATAGGTCGGAAGGCGGATGCTGTCCGGTGATAACGAGGATATTTATAATACGGGAATTGGCTTCATTCCCGGCAGCAGTTTACACTGTTACTTTCCAGGGACGTTCGTCAAGGCCCAACCTGCGCCGTTTGTCAGTGCTGCAAACCCTCCCAGACTGCCTTTGCGAACTCTGATGCTGTAAAGGTCCCTGCTCACCATTTACTCCTGTCTCAGGTTTTGTTTCACCAGACGTTGGACTTAACTTTTCTAACAAGAAAGGAATGTGCAGAGATTTCGGTGGGCGAAGCCTTACCACCTCATGACCCGAAGAAAAGGAATTTGTTCTTCACTGCCACAAGTCTTGATGCCCCCAAGTGGGCCCGATATCGTACCGCTCTGGAAACCGAATTTGTCTACGCTACTGCTACAATGGAGTTAGAGTTGAGCCTGCCCGCTCTGTTCTTTCGATCTTTCGATAAACAGGCTGAAAACGATGAAGAGCTGGTGCACGCCTATTCCGCTATTGGCTTTCCGTTCCTACCTAGCCGAGCCTTTTGAATCACGGGACAATTCTGTTCTACTGGATTGGTTACACCTACAAAAGCGTGCCTCTTCCTTTCAAGCAGACACATTCAGTTGGGGCCTTCACGCTTTGATGAACATGGTCTTCCAGCATTGTGGTGCCTATTTGGAACTGGGTTGCCAGTGGATATTGTCGGTCGGTTGCGCCTGCTTCCCATCTGTTCGTCAGCAAACCTCTGCAACGATCAGCTCTAGTCCTGGCGCCTGAATTACGTGATAAGGGTAATGCTTCGGTTGCTCTGGAACGTGCATCGCAGGCTATCCCCATTTCAACACCTGAGAACTTTTTTAATTCTTTTTGGAAGGGGACATTTCGTCAGTCATATGGCAACTTCCTTTTCCCCTACCAGTCGGGGCAGGAGAATGGGGAGGGGGGGGGGTGAATTTTGTTGGTCATCTCAAGTAGTTCAGTCCCCTCTCCGCAACAACACTACGAGGGCAATAAGCAATCAAAGATCGTGGAAACCAGAAGTTTCAAAGGGGTAAGGGTCGTGGATCTCTCCATCATCGCTCCTGACTGTACAGGAGGAATCCCTGCTCCCATTTACTGACTGGTAAGGGGGGGGGGGCAGGCTCGGGCATCATGTCCCTGCTTGGAAAAACATCACCACTGATGCCTGTCATCAACCATGGTTACATTCCCCCACACGCGTCTCTTCCGTCTCTCTTGATGGGTCCATCACCTTGGCTCTTGAACCGTCCACCCAACAAGTGGTGGGAAGAAGTCGTGAAGCTTTTAGACAAGGGAGGGGGGGGGGGTCCCCAGAAGACTGCCCGGGATTCTATGGTCCTGTGCGGGTTATCCCGAAGTAGAACGGCAGGACCCGCAAGATCTTCAACCTAAGACACCTCAGTTCGTACCCTGTCACCGACTACTTGAAGATAGAGACATTGGCCTCAGTGCACAAAATCTTGGTTCAGGATGAATTCACGGTACCCATCGACCTGGTGGACGCGTTTCCCTTTACCCATCTGTGTACCACTTGTTCCTTTTCGTCTCCGGCGGCCTGATGTTCGGCCTGGCAACGACACCCCTCGTCTTTACGTCAGTGCTCCGCCCTGTGGTAGCCTTCCTTCACAACAAGAGGTTCCGGTGTCATGTTTACCTAGACGATTGGCTTTTCTGCAACAGGTCCGCCTCACTTCTGCCTGTCACTGTTAGCGGACATGGGGCTGAGGGTCAACCCGTTGAAGTCTCACTTCCTGCTGACTCAATCATTATTTTTTCTGGGGGCGGAAATCGACCTGAAGAACTTCCTGATCTGTCCTGCTCCAGAAAGAGTCGTGACTCTTCATATAACCCTGGTGAGTTGTGCGTGAGCGGTCCTGGCTTTCCGCAAGGGAGTTAGGAGCTGTCATCGTTCCCCTTGGGGGCCTGGCAAATGTGCTCGGTGCATTGGTGAGGAGACGAATGGTTCCTCTAGATCTTCTAGGACGACCAGGCCCCCCCCCTTGCCAATCTTCCATTGGACTCTCTTCTAGCGGCTTCTCCCCGGCAATTTGACCATAGGAGTCCTGGTTCACGACACCAACTCAGATGTGTGCATTTTCACGGATGGTTCGACGGTGGGTTGGGGCACCCACATGGACAATCTTACAACTTCGGGTGTCTGGACAACTGCAGAGACTGCTCTTCACATTAACATGCTGGAGCTCTAGGCTGTCTTCTACGTGGTTCGGGACAGATCGACTCGACTGTTTCAGAAGGTGGTTGGTATCCTGTCTTGACAACACCAATGCGGTCGCGTATGTGCGTCGGGGTGGCGGGGTGGCGGGACTCGCAGCCGCACACTGTTGGACGAAGAGTCGTCCCTTTTCTCCCTGTGCCGCAGGTTTCACATGGTTTCACGTGGTTGCCGACGAGCTGTCACGTTCAGACATGATTTTGACTATGGCATGGATCTGTCTCGGAAGATCTGCAATGCAGTATTCCCAGAATGGGGGACACCATGGATCGACCTCTTTTTGCCACAAGACACAATCATTAACTTCCGGTGTTCGTGTCCCCCCCCCCCCCCCCCCTTCACCTGCCTTACGACACCGACAGTCTCAGTCTGGATTTGAACAGCATAATTATTTGCCTACGTGTTTTCTCCTTTTTTCATCTTGCTGAGGGTCTTAGCCAGGTTTCGTCAGTCCAAGGGCCACTTCGTCCTCTTGGTCCCAGTTTGGTCCCATACACTGTGGTATGTGGATTTGCTGGAACTGGTCAAGGAAGATCTGATCAGCCTTCCTCTATCCCCGGACCTTCTGACACAACACCAAGGCAGTACCCTGCACCCTAATCCAGCGTATCTTCCTCTTCACGCTTGGAAACTTTGACCCTGAATTTGCGTGCTGCTAGTTTTTCTTCTCCTGTGGCTCATGGCCTTCTCCAATGCCATAGGACGTCGAGGTGAAAGTCTACGGGACCAAGTGGCAGCGTTGGCACTCTTGGTGCACCAAACATTCTGTTGATCCCTGCAACCGTCTCTCATCTTGGCCACCTTTCTGGACATCCTCTTTCATTCCGGCTTTTCACCCATCACCGTCAAGGGGTATTGTTCGGTCGTCAACTCGTTCCTGACATGCATTGGTACCTTCTGAGGCCGGCAACACTAAGGTGATTTCTCGTCTGGTGCATGTCTTTAACAACATCCGTCCCAGATTTTGTCATTTGTTTCCCTCCTGGAATCTCCCCTGGGTGCTATCCAGCTTGGTGTTGAACCTGTACGAGCACATTCACAAGACATCTTTGCTCCACCTTCCTCAGAAGACGGTGTTTTTGGTGGCTGTGGTCACGTCTATTCGTCAAAGCAAGCTTGCAGCTTTTTCCAGGGAGGATGGGCACATCTGCTTCAGCAAGGATCGGTCGACTGTTACACCTGCCGTGCTTGTCTCTGCCCGTTGACTTTCGCGCCAAGAACCAACACCCGGATGAGGCTCTGCGTCCCGTTGTCATAAAAGATCATGGTGGACCTGTTGACAGGTGAACGTTCGCAAGATCCAGTTCGCGGTCTGAAGGCCTACTTCTAGTACACCCATCTTCCGGCTTCTTTGCGACCGCGTCATGACAGGACATCACCTCGAATCCCCTTTTTCTGCTGGTAAACAAACACTCTGTGATCCCCCCCTCCACTCCTACTCCGATTCCTCCAACAAAGATCACGGCGTGGATCTGCGAGGTTATTCGGAGTGCATACAATATTGTCCCCAATCATCTCGGATCTTTCCCTGGATGAGAGTGCACATGAATTAAGAACGTAGGCTTCGTCTTGGGCATTCCCGGCTGGCGTGCCTCTATACGAAGTACTGACCGCCTGGCACAATAAACATGTTGTTTAGTCGCTACATGGATGATGTTAATGGCTCGATTGGCGGTGCAGACATGAAGGTTCATGTTAATGGCTCGATTGGTGGTGCAAACATGAAGGTTCATGTTAATGGCTGGCAATGCAGTCGGCAGGAAGTAGTACCCGTGTGCTGAAAAGATGTTGCCTACGTGTTTCAGATTGATACCTTTGTTGTACTGTTATCATGTTGGTATCGTCTGATCATTTTGCTCAGGGTTTAGCTTTATCCACCTCCTTTTGGACAAAGTCAGCTAAAACTAAAGGTTAGTATTTTCGGATAGTAGTGAAAATGATAATTTTAAAGATTAAATTAGTTTTTACTTATCCTAAAATACTAACCTTTAGTGGCAACCCACCCACCGTCCCCGCTTTTGCCAAACAGATAAGTTCTGCAAATGCAAACTGATGGAAAGGGGCGTTGCATGCTGGTAGCTACCACGTAACGCCAACTGGCGGGGAGCTGTGGAAGCTTCTTAAAAGTCAATTTTTTATGGTCTTTGAGCATGAGCATTTAAAAAAAAAGATTTAAAGCTAAAACTAAAGGTAAGTATTGTAGGATAAGTAAAAACTAATCGTAACTTTAAAATTATTGTTTTTTTTTAATTCCAGAATATCCCTGATTAAATTTGTGCATTTATTGTGTGCTAAAACTTAATTGCAGAGTTTTTCTTCCTCCCCTTCCTCCCAGCCAACATACCCCATGGTGTACGATCCAGGCTGTCTGAGTGCTGCGATGTGTGTAACGTCTTCGTCTTAATTGTCAGATTGCATTGCCACACATACATGCTTCCGGATCGAGTTTTTAGTTTTTTTTTTTTACCAGTGTGGCATACTGTATTATGAATACAAATGCCCAGTAGACAAACTTGGACAGGGAAGAGAGAATCTAGCACAAACTACAGATGCGGTTAAAGAGCTACAGAAAACAAAGGCAGAAGATGCGGCTAATGAAACACAAGCTAAATTAAAGCAACTGGTAAAAATTGTAGCACATATTAAAAAATTATGAAGTAGGGTTAGCCGTGCAGAACTGCACGCTGTTAAGCACGCAGAACAGTACGCCGTTAGGCGTGCAAAACGCTACGATGTCAGGCACGCAGAACAGTATGCCGTCACGCTCACAGAACAGTACGCCGTCAGGCTCGCAGGACAGTACGCCGTTAGGCACGCAAAACAGAACGTCATCAGGAGCGCAGAACAGTACGCCGTCAGGGGCGCAGAACAGTACGCCGTCAGTCGCGCAGAACAGTATGCCGTCAGGCGCACAGAACTGTATGCCGTCAGGCACGCAGAACAGTATGCTGCTAGGCACGCAAAACAGTACGTCATTTGGAACGCTTAAAAAGTTCTATTATACACGATGATGGTGATAATAATTACTAAATAATTAATAAATCTACCAATAATTAATATATGGATTAATAATTAATAAATGTATTACATCCAATTTATCCAATTTGTTGCATTAACATGACAGGACGTGGAAGGATCACTCAAGATCACTGATACCACGCCGTCAGCGTAGTAAGGCAATCGTACTCTAACATGCTTAGAAAGCAATAGTTTGCAATTAAAAAGCCTAAGTTTAAATATGGCCAGCTATGGCACCATCACAACATCCCTCGGAAACGAGTTCCAAACAACCACTGGCAGAAAAAAGAAATTTTTCCTAAAGCCTTGATGAATTTCAATTCGTGATTCCTGGTCACACTACCCAACATGATAGAAAAGAAGCGCCCATCGTTCACTTCATACTGGTCCTGTAATAAGGAGTAGGTTAGTGCCCAGTCGTGTTTTAACTGACTCAACTCAAAGGAATCTACTCTCAAGACTCTCAATCTATCCACCTAACTCTTCTGAGATTCACTTAGTAATTTTTGTATGAACAAGCGCTGAACCGACTACTCCATATCAATATCCTTAACCAAATTTGGAGAGCACAGCGAAGACGCGTTCTCCAAAGTAGGTCTTACGAAGGTACAGAAGGCCCAAAAAGAAGTATTTTGGCTACCGGACATAAAACATCGCCTGACAATTGCTGTTTGCTGGCGTGCGGTTTTCACAATGCTAGATTGCCATCAAACCAAACACCAAGGCTTTACCACATGATGATTCTCATTTGTATCCTGTGATTTCTTATTCAAAATGCTTTTACATGACCAATATGGAAAACTTGAAGTTTTGTTTCAGCTAGCCCAAGCTGTCAAACAGAAGATTAACGTGATAACATGTCCAAGACAATAGATAACAAAATCTTGGTCAAGCGACTCAATAATACAGCATGATACAGCTTGACATCCTTTGCAAATTTTGGCATTTTAATCTACTTTCCCAGATCTTGCAAGTCGAAGACATAAATCGAAAACTGCATGGGGCCTATCACCTACCCCTGTAGCACCCCTCTAAACACCTTTCTTCGTTTTGAAAACACCACCGATTAAAACGAACTGGGAGTGATCTGATAGAAAATCCCGCATCCAACTTAAAACAACGGCCAATGCCAAACTGTGACAACTTAAAACCCAGCTTTTGGTGTGAGACGGAATCGAATACCTTACTTAGCGAAATCTATCTGTATGACGTCAGTAGGTGGAACCCACACATCAAGGTTTTCAGTCCAATCATCAAGGCATTGTAAAAGTTGCAGGGTGGATCTGCCTGCCCTTAAATCCAGATTGGTTGCAGTCCATCAGATTTTGAGTTGAACAGGAAAGTTGATCGCAAATAATGGGCACTAAATCTTTACAAGGAACACATGTGAGGAAAATCTGACTGTAGTTAATGTGCTCTTTGCCATATTTGATTTTTAAAAGTGATGCATTCATTATGTGTCGGTACACACATTTTGCTGTTGATTTAATAGCACGTAGTAATAATATCCTGCTTCATCAGTGTCCTTCAAGTATATTTTTTAATTTGTGCCTTTACTTGACTAAAGTTTAGTTCATATTACGAATCGCATGTGAGCCTGGGGTGTAGGCTGATGTGCGCATTTGTGTTGCATGGCTTAAGATCCATGGAATGATTTTTCACGCATGATGAATTTCATTTTTACAAGTTTTTTAGTTGAGTTTTGCATAATATTTGTATTTTTTTTTGTTACTAGTTGATGTTATGTTTTTATAATTGCAAGTTTATTTTTGTAGATTGACAGTGTTCCTGTACCTACCAGTATAAACAATTTGTATCGGACTTCCGGGAGTGGTTTACAGTATTCACAGGTACCACGTAATAAGTTAAACAAAAAATTATAAAAATTAAGGGTAACTGGATAAAATCAAGTCGCTTCTAAGTGCATTTTTACTTCTAAGATGCATTTTTGCTTTTGTAAAGCTAAAAGTACTTCTAAGAATTTTTTTAGTTGTGCTGTATAACTCCTACTTTAGTCTGTTTGGCAGATTTCGACTTAGAAAACTGCTTACTATTTCTGTTTGAATGAAAAGTAGTTTTTACTTCCATCGTAAAATACTTATTTTTCCAGCTGTTCATTTAGAATAGCGCCTAGCTGCCGTAACACCCCATCGACTTGAGAATGTCTAGCAACTACGCTCTTTCCCGCTAGAGAGCTTGCACCAACTTCAGGTAACCACTCTCATGCCGCTTCACACAATTCATGTTAGTGCTCACTGGAGTGAGGTTGTTTATACAATCACAGAGTCTATGATTCTGCTATGCCCAAGTGTTGGAGGTGTGGATGTGTTTAACGCCTGTTGACCGGCATTTGGAAAGCCACAAGTGCAGCAGTTGTAATTTCCGCACAATACTTTCCCCCTAAATTTGTTTATAAGAAGTTTTGTGGATTTGAAAAGACTCGGTCTAAATCGATCACAGAAGTACAGAGAATTACAGATAGCCAAAAATACGTTTGGCTTTCATGGATTCTCAAGAACAATAAATCAAAGAACTTGACTTCAAGTACCGATAGTACTGACAATTTACTTTGGTTTTCGTTCATTTTCACTTACATTTTTTGTAACGCAGCACCAAAAGTGTTCCAGTTTCTTAAAAAACTAGCAAATTTTTGAATACCTATACTGGCGCACACGCACCAACTATCCTACTTCCAAGTAGGACAGTTGGTGCGTGCGTGTCTCATTGCCCAAGCCTGAGGAAGAATGCCAGTATAGGCATTCGGAAATTTGCTAGTTTCAAGAAACTGGAACACTTTTGGTGCTGCTTTACAAAAAAAAAGTAAGGGAAAATCAAAGACATCTGAAGAGGTAGCTACGGATTGCCTAACCAGATCGTATATTCTAATGCTAGTGCTGCAATGGAAGCCACTACCCACCCCCTATATCCCAGTCTCAGCCACACATCGTTAATGAGCTTGTAATAAGCTTGGCTTGGCTACGGCTTTATTGAACATTGTAACGGTGCTTTACGTAAAACTTGATGCATCCCGTGCTCAGAAAATTCAGGAGACAGTTAAGTCTGTTGGGCTATTTCCAAACACTGTTAACGAAGCTCTTCAAAAAATTATGTCTGCATCTAATGCTTTTTTCGTCGGTCTGCTTGCGGCTAGGTGAGCAAAACTGATAATGTGTTAGTTAGGGAGGGGGGGGGGAGAGATTGGCAATTGCTGCGATGCGGTCCACTCTTAACTCAGATGTTGTGGCAGAAACAAATTCGAGGTTCTCGTTCGTCAGGTCCATGAGCTTCCTCTTGGACCTATGCTTTCGAAAGAGGTTCCAAGAAGCAACTTAAACCTGGTATTCCGTTCCGCTTCTTTGCAAAGTGTACCACTTCAAGGTGCTTGCGTTCGGACTCTGCACAGCACCCCACGTTTTCGCTCCTGGATAACCTGCAGAACCTGGGACTTGGAATCAACAAAGAAACGCCCCATCTCACACTGACGCAAAAGTTCTCTCCTAGGGGGTGGAGTTCTTGTTTCATTTACCATCAGACCGTCAGAAGACATGATCTCCGAGTGAAGATCTCAGAACTTGAGGAAGCAGAGTGGACCATAGCCAGACAGTTAAGCATACTAATCGGTCAACTAGACCTTGTTCCGATGCGGCCGTGGCGGTTCAGGCCAATCCACTGGTTCCGTAAGGAAGTTTGGGGTCACAGGAACATTTGGGAGGACCAAATCCCCCTACAGCATCTACCAGCAGGAGGGGGTAATGGGGGGGGGGGGGGGGCTAGAGACGGTGGAATGAGGTCTCTTAGATCTGCGTGGTGCATTAGACATCTCCCTTCTGTTTGCAAAATCTTCTTCCAGAAGTGAGGAATCCCCTGGATAGACCTCTTTGCCACCAGAAAAAACAAACCCAGAACTTTATGTCTCCCTTCCCGGATGAGCAGGCGTGGGCGACCAATAGTCTGTCTATCCTGGGAGCAGATATGGGCCTGCCTTTTCTCCACTATTCTTCCCCCTCCAAGTGGGTCACAACAAGATCAGAGTGACCAAGAGCACCTTCATTCTGGTGCACCATTCTGGCCATTGGTCCCCTGGTTCATAGACATCATGGAATTTTGCAAGGTGGGTCCAATTGCTCCTCCGGAGAGACGTTCTTTCGCAGCACATAGGAAAAGCTCTTCAGGGAAGTCCTGGAATTTTCCACCTTCACGCTTAAAAACTTTTTGAGATTGTCGCTGCTATGCCCAGGCTTTATCCCACTTGTTGTGGTAAGGATTTTGAACTGCCTCCGGGAGTCGACGTTGAAGGTTTAGAACAGAAGTGGAATGAATGGTTTGAGTGGTTGAGAAGGAGTAGGTGTCCTAAGCGAACATGCACTACCAAAGTTTATGAATCAGCTTTTCTGGGAAGGCTTCTCCACCATTGGCTTTAATTGGTACCGATTAGTCAGTAATTCAGTCTTGTCCCTTTCGGGTGGCACAGAAGTGGTAAAATAGCATTGTGATTTCATGACTCGCACAAGCTTTCGGGGTCCACAGGCCTTGGACACGTTTCCTGTTTCTTAAGTATAATCTCCTTCTGGTAGCTTGTCCAGAGCCCACTACGAGCCCCTCCATAATGCTTCTTACAAGTCTATATGCTTTCTTGCTATAGCAACAGTTGCCAGGCAAAGGGAGATAATGGCGCTGGTTAGCGGCAGAGATTTCCTGCACTGTGGAAAGTACTGGTCAAAAGTGACGTTCCTTTTCTCCTCAGATTTTCAAACAAAATGTCAACCTTTAGCATTGTCAGGGCTTTATCCCCCATAGAGAGCCAGGTGAGCTTGAAACTGGTACAATGCTCTTGTGGGCGTTCAGCTTTTGCCTTGAAGCAACCAAGCATCTAGAAGCCCACAGGACGGACTCCACTAAAAATGCGGAGAAGGAACCATCTGGGAAGCAGCAAGACTCTGAACAATCCTAAGCGTTCATGGACGTCCCTGTTATTTAAAATCAAAAAAGGATAGGATGAGGCAGTTTCTCCTGACAGTTGTTGCGCAATGGCTCAGTGGCGTTATCACGAAAGCTACTCAGGGGGCTTCGGATGACAGCGAACTCCCAACCTCCACGCGTGCCCACTAGCTGCACCACATTTATTAGCCATCTGCTAACAGAACGACTTGAAAATCAAGTCATATGGTGGTGGAAAGTAACCCCTCTGGACATCGATAAAGCTGGTTGACCTGAGTGCGTCTTAATGAAGAAACAAAAGGTTGGTATTACTTATTTATTTCATTCCAGTTTTACGCAATGTTAAGAATAGTTACGGTTGGCTGAAAGTTGAATACTAGTAACATGTTTGGGTCCGAATTGCATGCCTTCGGGTTGGATGTAAGGGGTGCCAAACAATAATAGCCCCTCGCCCCCTCCCCAGAGTAAACTAAGCATGATATGAAAAAAATGAAAGTACCAATAGGTAGCCCATTGTATTGTGGGTTTAAACTCACAAGCTCAATATTCAGTGTTCACTCCATTGGCGTCACGAACGGCTTGATGACGAGTAGGGTAGGAATGCAAAAGTGACTCGCAAATATCCGTGTTGAACTCCATTTTCTGAATGTGTGTGAAAATTTTGGATCCATCTTGAAGGACAATGTTGAAAAATGGATGTTTTCTGTACCTCTAGCAACTCGCTTTAGTCGTACTAAGATGGAGGAGCACATTCATGCTGTGCTTCGGGATATGGGGAGTTAGCGGAGATGTGAGTGCGCTGCAGTGCAGTATCTTCCAGGGAAAGCTGTTGCGTGTTTTGCTTTTTAATAGCTCCATGGACTTATGGTTGGGCTAAAAATGCGCGTGGAGATGTGCCCTACCCTGACACCAAGTTTCATGATGCCGACACTGCTGGTTTTGGAGTTATTACCAAATAACCCCACAGCCGCAACCAACACAGATTTTTGTGAGTCACTTTTGCCTTCCTACCCTGCTTGTCATCAAGCCGTTCGTGATGCCAATGGAGTGAACACTGAATATTGAGCTTGTGAGTTTAAACCTACAATAAAATGGGCTACCTATTGATACTTTCATTTTTTTCCTGTCATGCTTAGTTTACTGGGGAGGGCTATCATTGTTGGCACCCCGTAGTTAGTTGGAAAAAGTATTTTAGGATGAAAGTAAAACCGTGACTTTTAACCTATCATCTAGTTTTGACTTAATAACCCACCCATCTTCCCTCAGGTCCGGGTTGGACCTAAACATAAACTGTGAAGCGTGATGAGAGAGGTGCAATCGGTGGTTAAAACCACCTAGCGTTGAATAGTGTAATTACTAGACATTAAAGTCGATGGGGTTTAGGGCAGGTAAGCACTATTGTAACTGAACAACTGCAAAAAGGTAAGTATTTTCCGATAAAGTAAAAACTAATTTTTAGGTTAAAAATTACGTTTTTTGCCGGCTGTTCATACTTTTCTCATAGACCATAGTCATTTGCCGTGAACTCATTGTAAAGTACATCTCTTATCAGGTTCACACTTTATTCAATCATGCATATGTAATCAAACACAAACTGTAACGGTTAAAAATAAGTCTTAAGATGTTGTCGCTCACCCAAGTACACACAATCGTTAACAAGGCAACGTTTAATTTCACCATTTGCACGTTGTCCGATTCCCTTTATAAACAGTAAATTAGTATTATTTAAACTAATAGGACATTACAGATCCCATTAAGATAAAACAAAATCATCTGTGTGCGTACATGGCGCTGTGTGTTGGGATGTGATAGAAGTGCGAATCCCGTTTCGACTCCTCGAAACATTTCAAACTCTTTAATTCTTTTCAAGTCTTTTAAGATGTGGTATAACTCCCATCATGCTTGTTTTGGATGTGTAAGTAGAAGTAGATGTTGCATTCAGTAAGAAATTTTTTTCCCCTGTAGTACGATTTTTAAGAACGTAGTTTTATATTGCATGCACCTTTCATCCTGTTGTAGATTTAGTTTTTTTAATGACACTATAATGAACTGCTACATTGTTGTCAACACCAGTTAACAGTACCCTCAAAGGACAAAAAAAAAGGTTTCTCGTTATCGAAGTTTCTTATACTTACAAGTGCAAAATTCTATTAACATCTGTTGAAAATTGTTTAAAACGGAGTTATTTATTTATATAAGTTATAAACTGGTGTGAACTGTATAACAACCCCCCCCCCATTTCATTGCTCACATGGTGAACTGCTTGTGCTGCATTGTTAGGTATAATGAAAAACTTCCTGCATCTATTTTTTTGGGGGTTTAATTAGCGTTAGCAGAAAGGTACAGCAGTTTGTTGTTGCCAAGCTTGTGAGGTTGTTTTAAGGTAGGAATGATACGATGCACCATCCTATATCTTTGGGGTTTTTCCTATATCAGATGGGAGGATTGTTTTTTAAGTTTACAGAGCATTGTTCTTGGTGTATTATTCAGAACGAAAAAAAATGGTCTTGCCCACCTGTGAAGCTTAAGTTGCAGCTTTCGTGCTGTTTCAAATATTTTTTTTAAAGTGGTACTGGTTAAAAGCACATATTAGGATGCTTCCAACCTTCTTTAAAATGTAATTTTAGTATTGATTACTGAATTTTACGTGGCAGTACAAACGACAAACAAGAATGGCAATGTATAACGCCGATTTATTAACACAATAAAGGCCAATGGGTGCAAAATGAGGAATCAAATTAATACAAATGTAAAAATACTATTTGGGACCAACTGAGGGCTGACTCTGTCCCATCGACTTGACCATGACATACCTTCCGACTGTGTGTGCCCTTAAGGCGCAGTCATGGACGGTAGCATGGCTGAACCAAATTACAAAAGCGCCAGACCCGAAACAGGGGAGGTGTGTGTGGGGCCCAGCAAGTTCTCATCCTTCACGCAGGAAGGATGAGGAAGCCCACACCCGACAAGATAAAGTCAGTTCCATGTAGCAAGCGAAGAACAATGGGAGAGAACTGGGTGGTGGTAGGTAAAACGTGTGTCACTTGATGCGTTGGCACTACACTGACCTCTTACCTCAGTGACCTTACGTGTCCCAAATGAGGTTAGATGCCTGCGACTGTAGGCAACCGAGGGTATAGGGAAGGTTCGTTTTTGCTGCCAACCAAACTCAACCCAATGAGAGAAACAAGCTTAACAATTTATGTGGCAGCACAAACAACAAACAAGAATGGCAATGTATAACGTCGATTTATTAACACAATAAAGGTCAATGGCTGCAAAATCAGAAACCAAAATAACACAAACGTAAAAGTACAATTTGGCGCTAACTGGGGGCTGACTCAGTCCCATCGGCTTGACCAAGACACAGCATCCGACTGCGCGGGCCCTTAGGGCTCAGTCATAGAGAGGTAGCGTGGCTGACCCGGAACAGGGAAGGTGTGTGTGGGGGGGCCAGCGAGTTCTAATCCTTCATGTTGGAAGGTTGAGGAAGCCCAAATGAAGCCAATAGGCTGATGGCTCCCAAAGAGTAACTTCATAAAAATAAAGGTGTTGTAAAGCATGTTTGATGTGTGTGGGAGTTCTGTGACTCACTAGAAGACGCGGTGCTGAAGAAGGGCCTGAACAAAATGGCATCCTTTGTGGTATCGATAAAAGAGTTGAAAAAAACACTGGTAGACCGAATATGAGAAATAGACTCTCCTTACAAAGGAGTACCGGTTGGTACTAGCCTACGCACAATGCAAAATACGCTCAAGCAATGATTACATAATAAGGCCATGTGCCAAACACAAAAGTGCTTTGCACTACGATTAAAATTAAAAGCACTCTGGTAGAGCAGGAAAAACAAAGACCACTCTTAGGTTTGAAACACTGTACTAAAACGGGAATTTCCCAGAAAAAGCTGATTAATGGCGCATGGAGATTTCACCGATGTAGGCACCGTATGCTGGGACACGAATTTGGCACTAGGCTATGCAACGATGCAAAATGAGTACAAGAACTGATAGCAAAAGCTTAACTTCAATAAAAAAGTACATGCAAAACATTAACAGCACTGCACGGAAAAGGCGAAGCACTGAAATGAACCAGGAAATAACGCCTGACACATGAGAGACTGGGCTGAAACCGGAACACCCCAGACAGAAGCTTGGCGCACTGCATTGAAGCACAAAAGCACCACACTGGTGTGGTGAGACACACCTGGACTGAAAAAAGAAAGGACAAAACTAGTGTGATGAAGCACTATACTGAGAAAGGTATGCTTTGGGGTCGAACACATGCGTTGTTGTGCATATTGAAGCGTGTTGAGACCAGTACGAGTATAACGACAATAATAATTAGAGGACCAACGTCCCAGGGTTTGAATTAAATGGTCTTCTGCACGAGCTGCTGCTGCTGCGGTAGCTGTACCGATTCGAAAAGAGTGCCATTGTAGTGGGTCTCGCCCAAACCAAGTCTTGTGAGAAGTGTTTTTTGAGCTTGTCGATAAACTTTCGTGTGAGGGGGGAACTGTCAACTTGAATTAAAAGGGCACAATCATTCTTTGTATGCATCTTGGTCCACAAGGCACGGTACACGGATAAGGCACATACTGGGCAGATAGTCGGTGCCAGTAAAAGGTGTATGGTGACTCCTTGGCGGAAAGGATCAGTTTTTTGAAGAGCACAGTGTAATCTATGCTGTTTGTGCTTCGATATCAATGTGGACACGAGACACAGTCAGATCTGTGTTGGGGTGAAAACTGGTCTTTACTGCGAACTCCCCGCTGCAAAGGAATGCAAAAAATGCCACGGTGCAAACCACCTCCATTAGTACATCGACGAATGGCGAGAAAAATACTCTCCTCAGTGGCTGTACCTTACTACTTAAAAGTTCAAAGGTAATATGCAACCGAGGTTTCCGCTTAGGTGCTGCTAAACGTTTCACTCCACGTAGTGCCATAGTGAGTCCCGAAAGTGAAGAGCCTGCAGCATCATGCAGTGGATTGCCGTAACCATTGCGCACGAAGGAGAAAAGAATTCCACATAAGTATAATTTGATAGTGCAATGCTTAAGGGATTGGGTTCGAAAACTGTGAGCCACGAAGTAAATAAGTAGACGTTCATTCGCAGGGGGGAGTACTGTGCACCAGATCAGTCCGTGAAAAGTTAGAAAATGAACATAACGTCTGAAACCTGTGCAATGTGCCTGTTGCGTTCTTACCGCTACTATTGATGCCTGGAACAGTTGCTGTATAGTTGCCATCAGCGCATGATTACTTGGGAAAAGTTTGGACAGCTCTCTGGCATTGGGTTGGCGTAAGGGATGAATTGCCATTAGGCAATATTATTTTTTATACCTGGGACGTGCATGGCAGCAATAGTGTAGTTCCCATGCAGGGCATTACATGTGCGGCATCGCATTAATAACATGATAGAGGGGATTGGTGAGCTTCCTTTATTCAGGATATGAACAGTGGCTTCATTGTCGTACATATAAAGGATTTTCTTTCTCAGCCATTTCTCTCCCCAAAGACCATGGCCATGGAGATATCTTTCTGGGGAAGATTCAAGATCTCCAGTGGCCAACGTTCGGCGAACCAGCTACCCACAAAATAACCACCAGAACCCACCGTGGATGCCGCACCTGTAAAAATTTGAAGATTGGGAGCTCTTGTTAAACGAAAGTTCTGGAAACAAGGAGATGCCGTTTCACTCGGTAAGGAAGTACTTCACATTAGCAGCTCTCTTCTGCAATTAGCATTGACGGAAACATGATGGTTCTATTGGCTAGACTCAGCAAATAACCTACAAAAGAGCGCCCTGCAGGAATTACTCTAGTTGCAAAACTAAGGTGTCCTAGAAGACACAACAGTTCTCTTTTTGTGCAAAGTTTGCATCCGTAGAAGGACACAAGTAATTCGCTAATTCTCTGCAAGCTGTCAAGAGGCAGGCGTGCTTCTATTTTCTGCGTATGTAAATTTATGCCAAGAAATTAAAGTTCCATAAGGGGCCCAATGGACTTGCCTGGGGATAATGGGATCTTCAGCTTTTTAAACAGGTGGGTTAATACTGCCATAGGAAGTAGGTCTTCCTCTTCCAGCAAGTCCAATGTCAGAAAATCTTATAAATGGAGGATATTAGTTACACCATAATTATGCTCTCCAATCCAACAAATCGCTGTGGAATTAAGTGTGTCAAACATTTTAGGGCTTGACCTTGACCTGAACACCAGTCTTGTAAAACACGCAAGACTCCAGAAAGGCAAGAAGTTTACTACTCTTGGCAAATTTTCGATAGTCAATTCTGCTGTGGATGGAAAAACCGAGCCGACTATCTTCTTCAGGCTCGCAATAAAAACTTTAAACACTACCACTTATTTACAAACACCACCAACCTGCATTGAAGCGCGTCAGGAGGAGCTCTCTTTACACCCTAACCAGGCTGAAGTTAATGAACTGGTTTTCGTTTGGTTTCGATACAGGGATTGAACATTTACCATGCGAGTCGCTGGAATGCTAGAACGTATTGTCTGCCATGAGTGAACCTGATGTCATTGCCCTCGTTGCAGACGAAGTTAAGAAGGGTTTCCTGTTAGGCCCTTTTTATAAGTCACCGTTTGATACATATAGAATTAACCTGATCGGTATCGCCACAGGAAAATATTCTTTCAAAAAAAGATTGATCGTTGACTTGTCGTCCCCACTCAACGATCCTCGCAATTCTAGTGTTAATGATTTATTTAATAAATCTAAATTCTTGCGCACTTAAACTAGAGTGAAATACCATCAGGATTACTTCACTTTTCTTTGCAAAGCGGATATTACGGATGCTTTCAAACTGGTGACAATTAGGCCAGATTTGTGGCACCTTCACAGGATCAAAGGGAAGGAAGAGTATTTCTATTTTTCCTTCGTAAGTATTGGTGTTGTCACTGTGTTAAGACAAAGTTGCAGTCACGGCAAGTTTGAAGGTCTAGTGGAATCTGCAGATTTGCAGGCCATAGCACTGTGCAAGTTCTTACATTTGGAGCACGCGTGGAGCAAGGCACACGTACGTCGATTACAACCTCGTTCTGTGTTGCAGTTGTTGCAAATTTCTGCATCCTTGTGAAAAATAAGAGGCCTCACATGGCTATCGTTGCTAGATGGCTGGTTTGTCGTAATGCGCGGAAAAGTTTGCGAGGATCCTCCTCCTTGTTGTCCCTTATTGGCTGCCACTCCGCCTGACGATGTCTGTTGCTGGGGGCACGTAGTGTTAGTGTGGGCAATACTGCTACACACTCCGCAAGACGAAACTCTGACCAGCAAAAGTAGTATTGAATAGAATGCTGCCGCGAATGCTCCAGTCCACAACAACGTTGCTTTGGCGATGAATGGCTGCAGCCGTGCGGTACGGTACTGGTAAAATCCATTTTAACGAAACTGCTGCGACATTTGTAAAGCATCTCTAAGCTACATGTCCATCTCTTTGTGCCTTTCAGGATAAATGTCGCACAAAATCGATTCATAAATGCTAAACCCCGTAACAAAATCTTCCACCGTAAGTGGCAGTTGCAAACGACGATTTTAAATTTATGACAATCCCGTCAAAGGTTTCGACTGTATGGACAGTCTCAGGATATGCTCCATGGTAGAAGGAAAAATAATCAGTGCCAGGTTAATTTCCTTACCTTCAATTATATCACATTTCAATTGTTTCAACGTGAGCATTAGAATTGGCAGCGATCCCGGAGCCAGAAACAGCTGTTGAAAAATTGCGCACGGTATCTTTGAAAAAGCAATCGTAAATATTTGCAACGAAATTGGATGTCACGTGCGTTTGTTGTGGTCTTCTTGCGGCCTCTGCAGGCGACAGTGTGTGGTTGCCTGGAAATGGAAGTACTGCTGGTGCTGCTCCGATGTGATGCGCGTTGGTGAGAAGCATGGACGTGATGACGTCACACGCTTGGTCATGGTTGACTGGCGATGGACGCGTTGCTGCTCTATCTTGTTGAAGCGCATTGAATCTTTGGCGTAGATCGTTATAGTCTTGACGCATTGAGTCCAAACCTGCATTCATACCACCGTCCCTAATACCTGGACTGCTTGCTTCCGTGATTTGGGCGTTGGAAATATCACGTAGATTCGACATGTTTGCCAGGTTTGGAGTTGTTGACCTCGCAGTTGATGTGTACTGGTGAGTTTCATCGGGAGTTTAACAAAGTTGCGGTGGGAAATCCTCGATTTGACATTTAACCCCAAATGAGTCGTTTGACCCCAAATCAGGTCAAATGCCTGTGGCTGTAAGCAACCGAGGGTACAAGGAAGGTTCGTTTGTGCTACCAACCAAACTCAACCCAATGAAAACACAAGCTTACAAAAAAAGTGTATTTCCAATGAAGCAAACCTCTTAAGTCTAGGTGGAATAATTTCGACAGAAATTGTACCTGAAAGAAAACCTGCAGTTGTTGGCATAATTTCTAAATAATGCCAGCAACTGGTGGTATAAAATTTGAATTGTTAAAGGTACTTATTTTGTACGACATATGCTAAATACCATTTGGTTGTTTTAAATACAATAAGAGATGATTTTCGAACCATTGTATTCCCTATTTCAGCATTAAATTATATTCGGTGAAAAAAAACTTCCAGCATTTTGTGTGTCATTTAGTTTAGACGGGGTGTATTTCTTATGCTATGTACTATGTAGTATTCCACTGGCGTGCTAATTTTGTACAATTTTCATGCTTACTGCAAATTCCTGTAACTAAGGCTTGGAGTGCGTTTTCAAATTTAAGCCCGTGGACTTGTATACAGGGGCAGTGGTTTTTTAGTGTTTTTTAAGGAGAGGAGAATAACCTTACAACTGCAAACACAACGTTTCAATTATAAGGGGTGTTCTTCCATTGCTGCTTTGTTTGCCACTCAAGTCTTTTATCCTTGTGGTTTATTATTTCGAAGTTACATGCATCTTCCCATGGCATAATGTACAGTTTTGTTTCCTTTCCACACGGTTATTTAATTAATTTAAGTAAAAAACACTTCTATGCATAAATTTTCGAAAATAAATACACATGCAAACCTATTTACATTGCCTTTTGGACTTATATCTGAGACTGCCTGAGTGGGGAATCGAACCCACGACCTTAGAAACCAAAGGCCGAGATCCTACCGCTGAGTCAGACTGACACGGCCTAAAAGGAAACGTGCATAGGCAGCATTTAACACGTACAAATATACACATAAACGGCTGTGTCAGTCTGGTTCAGCGGTAGGATCTCGGCCTTTGGTTTCTAAGGTCGTGGGTTCGATTCCCCACTCAGGCAGTCTGTCGTAAATAGGTTTGCATCTATATTTATTTAACTTGTGAGCCTTTGGCTTTCCCATCTTAATTTTCGAAAAGCTACTGCTTTCATTTTCGAAAGATACGGATGGCTGTTGGTGGGGCTGCAGCAGTGGGGCTGCGGAAGTGAGAGTTTTTGCTTGGTTTTTACTGGTGTCGAGTGCGCTGCCAGGTCAAGGTAGGTTTTTGGGATGAATGGATTAATTAATTAAATAACTAACTAATGCATTAACTTCAATTAATTTAGTTAAAGTTTGGAAAAGAAATAAAACTGATTTATTATTTGTTTATCCTTATCTAGCCGTAAAAATTCTGTAGCGGTTTTTACTCTGAAAATTCATCTCACAAAATCAAAGTTCAGAAACAAAACTATGCAGTTTCAGAAAAAAAAAAAAAGAATACTATTACCAGTATTGCTTACACATTTTTGACAGACTGGGAACATCTGATGAAGACAGGCTTTCCCAGTCTGTCAAAAATTTGCAAGGAATTCCGGTTATAGTAGAAATTGCACATATTTGTGTTCCTGAACTTTGATTGATTAGCCTTATCTTTTGTTTAGCCTTATCCTTTTCTTTTATTCTTGTCCTTTTCTTTTATTCTTGTGATTTATTATTTGTTTAGCTCTATTTTCTTGTGTGTTGTTTTAATGTAGGCGCAAAATGCGGTGCTGGTTGACAGGAGGGACCTTCTCGACAATAGCGTCTACTACAGTGCCGAGTCGCAGTTAATTCAGTACTCTCAGTCGTCAAATGTCACGGGGCAACAGACGACGCCTCAAACGCCTCAGACTCCTAGCAGTATACCGGACATCATACTCACAGGTAAGCAGAAAAAAAACAGTATTGCTTCTCTATCAAATTATGAATGAAATAAGAAACTTTCAAGAGGGTGAGGAAGTGGTTGTGTAGGCCGGATAAAAGTAGTTTTCAAATAAAAACAATGCCCATCGAGTAAACCAGTTTTTGATACTCATTGCCTGGTGGCAAAGACTTTTATCTTTGGGCATTTTCTTGGAGACTTATTGGCTTTTTTTTTTTTTTTTTTTTTTACTAGGGATGGGTCGGTAACCAAAACCGAATTTTCGATAGTTAGTTAAAACCGAAACCAATTCGGATGTTGTGCAAGTTTTTCTTACGGTGTTCGAAAAATCAAAGATTGATGTGTTGTTTTAATTTTTAAAATAATTATCATTTTCTACATATAAATGACAGCAAAGCTCCTAGTCAAAAAAAAAAAAGATAACGGTAAAGTGGTACCCATTGTCAATGACACAGCTGAAAGTGAGAGTTGGAGTGAGTCAGAAGTTAGTAATATATTACTGTTCCCCCCCCCCCCCCAAAAAAAAAATAGAAAAATCGGTTGTGGGGGGTGGGGAGGGTAGCAAAGTCCGATACCGAAACTGGTTTTGTAGGCGTGTAAGACCGGAACCGAAGTAAAAAAATTAAACCGACCCATCCCTATTTTTTACTGCATGTTGTTAACTTGGTGCTCTTGACGACTGATCTTTAAGGGGAATTTTAGGGACTTTTTTGGCGGCAGTGTTGTTCATTTTTCCACTTCAGTATAAGGAGGCTTTGAATTTTTGGGTATGTAAGATGTCTGATAGGGGTAGACTTGGTTGGAGGTTCGTGATGGTGATATTCCTGTTTTCCCGGTGTTCAATGGAAGTTGATTGTAACGCCCTCAACTGCCTGTGCTTGCTGGAGTTGGATGTTGGCAAGGTGGTGGTTCTATTCCATTCATGTTGTGACCGGTGGCTTCATGATGAACAGCAATACCCTTGGTGTCGTCATTTGCGTGTGGCTGTCCACTACGAAGCTAGAGTCACAACATAAAGCTGGGCTAGACCCACCACCTTGCTAGCATCCGACTGCAGCTGAGGACGTTAAGCATAAATTTCCATTAAACACCTGGAAAAACGTCATGAACGTATAGCCCTCATGAACCGCCAACCCACAGCCTACCGACTCCACGGTCCGCCATCTTCAGGGATGAGATTGTTCCTCTTTTAGGTGGATTTCCTCTTTTTTTTTACATTAAAATACCCCAAAAGCCTACAAATTAACCTGATTACTTGCTTTTTCCTCTTTTTACACTAAGAGTGACTCTTATCCCTGCATCTTGTGCATCCAAAAATTCAAAGCCTCCTCGATGCGAAATGGAAAATCTACAACACTGAAAACCTAATTTCTTACTACCTGTAAATACTTCAGTAATTGTGCTAAAATCACTCTACCTACGCTATTGCTGCTCTTTATTAAAATAAAAATCCCATTTTTTTATTTTTCTTTGAGATTCTCTCCTCTCCCGCCAGGCGCGCTGCTCGTCTTTCTTAAGACCGGCGCCATCTTGTCTGGCCCCTTCATCAATGTTTGAGCACGCCATCATGGATGGTCGTGCATCGCATTAGTCTCACAATTTTTTAACGATTAAGTAGAAGTTTGCATGGAAGAAATCACCATTTACAGCCAGAAAGAGGCTGAACCTCGTCACAAGCTTTACTGAAGTCGAAAATCCCTCCAAAATAATCCTGTTAAATCTAATTTTAAACTGCACAAGCTTCATAACTACAGGCTTGGATGGGATCACACCCTGCAATGGCCATAGAGTTACCAGAAGAGACTCGTTGCTCATCTGCTTTTCAGGAGATAGTGGTTGCTTAACCCTTTGAGAACTGCGTTTTTTTTTATATCTTCAAAAAAGTAGGCGTAACCTGGACGGGGCTCGAACTAGCAACCTGAAGGAGCTGTTAAACGCGAGGCACACGCCTCTACCAACTCGGCCACGGCCGTCTCTAGAGTTGGCTTGTTAAGGGGACCTAGTATTGTTGTCATTCCTGCATTGTTGGCCATCTCGCGCGTAGTAAGGACTCTGTTTTTAATACTTCAACCTGTGCTTGTGTTTGGCCCGAGATTTTCTCGGGTTTAGCACTCAAAGGGTTAACTTCAGTACCAGAGTGACCCACATGTCCTGACGCAGCCTTCCGGAAAATTTCACATCTCGGTCTCTCCAGAAATCTGCCATGTAGGAGAAATTGGTGGATGGCCTTTCTTCTGTTGATGTCTGTTTTCCCACACCCTCTTGACACTCTTCTTTCCCACTTTGGCGAAAATCGTAAACTAAAGGCAGGAAATCAACTTTGGTGTCTGCACAATAACTCGGACATCGTTGATGCTTCTCAATGTGGTGTTATCATGAGTATGATAGCAAATGTCTTATCAGCCTTTTGTCGCTCCAGATTGGCAAACTAAAACTTATCTTACCCATCCTGGATAACTTCGTTTTCAACCTTGGAACCTCTTTTCTGGGTATTACCGCCTTTCTTTCTGACCCTGGAGAACTTATGTCCCTGGAGAAAGTTTTAACTGGCTCCCATAACTGGCTCCCATAACTTTTTCAAGGGTGGATAAACTTTCAGGCTTCTCAATTTCCTAGACTATTTGCACCTGTCCTCCTTCATCAACCAATTTTTCTTACTCGTTGAGTTTTCTGTAAAAACAATATGGACACCTCTCGAATAATTGGATTAGGTGTGAACTCTTCCTATTGAAGAGTTTACTGCCTCTTTAATGGTTACATGCTTAGTCTCCACTACGGTTGTTGCAGCCATACTTCCAAGTACGATAACTTTTTATGTTATTCACATAGCCAACGAAGACACCAACTCACGCACGCATTGACAGCTTTCCTTTCTGTTGGGACTTTGCAATATGTTCGTAAGCTTTCGACCCAATGATCCTAAAGTGACCCACCGATATCTCACGACCAGTCCAGACCAGTATGGCGCTCATTTAAAGCACTATAGATACGACGATTTTGTAGGTACACCGTTGTAACTACCAACTTAATCCAAAGTTTAGGTGGGAGATTCATATCAAGAAGTTCACTGCGCACTATCTCCAATGATGATTCCTTTTCGCAATGCCATTCGTCTCTGACACTTAAGACATGAAAGACACAAATGAATAATTGCCGTTGGTTATCATCGTCAGTTCAGTCTTCTGTGTCTGACAAAAGCCTCCGTAGCCAGTTGTCATATTCAAGCTTTTGCCTCATCCCCTCTCTTGGGCTTTTCAGCAGGCATATTGTCGCCACGTATCTTTGTTTGGTCCCTTTTTGGATGCTGCCAATTGGAGGGTATGACCCATCGTGTTGCACCTGTAACACTTAAACTTGCTATAGTGTTTGCCTGTAGCCCCCAAAACAACTGTTGAACCTGGTGATTCAGGCTGAACCACTACTCGGTGCATTTTCCACCCCCCTCAAGAGATAACTCGAAAGAAATACCAAATTACCCGTTAAAACTGTCACCATTCCTTATCTGCAATCAGTCTCCGAACCGATCTGACAAATCCTAGAGGAGGCCACACTCGCACCAGATTCTCCACACCCCCAACATCAAAACACTACTTCGACCAAGACCACCATCCACCCACCTACCTCACCCTACAATCCAATGTTGTGTACCTTATTCATGCCTACAGTGCCCCACCACCTACGTACGCCACACAAACCGCATAGTCAAAACCCAAACGCTGAGCACAAATCGGCTGTTCAACAATTCGACCTTAATGTAGGGTTAGCAGTGCATTTCGTTGACACGGACCACCTTCCAGACTTCAAAAACACCAAAATCCTATTTTAAAGAGAAGAAACTCTTCTCCAGGCTTGCCCTGGAATCCATTGCCATATAACTCCAAAATCCAACACCCTGTAATCTCACCAAAGGGGCCTTCAGCAATATAAAAGCACTCGTCCCTCACCACCTTCAACGAGAACCCATCCCTGCACTGAAGCAGACACAAGCCGACTCAATCACTACAAGTGCCATAAAACAATTAAATTCAAACTCACAGAACGACCACCACTAACCATGACACGCCAGGAAGAAAGACGGAATGTAGTGCTCCAAACTTCATGAAATATTTGTAAATAACTTTTTAGGCCTGAAGAAGAGCCTAGGAAAGAATTCAAAATTCGGTGATGCACAAATCCAAGTTGAGTGAGTTGAAATTTTAATCCAATTTTGAGCAATGATAAATGTTTCGTACCACTGTCTCATTTTTTTGGCATATGACCTAAATAACGATAAGTCAGTTCTTCATTTGAGATTGTCAGTCTCGTCCCTTTCATCTCCGTAGCAGTTTTGTCCAATTTTGCGAAGAATACTGCAAGTTCCTCTCCTTTTTGCAATCTTATATAAAAAAATAAAAAAACTCCCAGTGAAGTGCTGCCTTACGAGACCTCGACGTAGGTTTGAATATTTTTCAGCTCATCCCCTGACGTGTTTGACTGTGGTTAATTAAAAGAGGTGATCACGGACAGTCCTAATCAAAGACACCCTAACCCTTGTCTTCCTTGCATTGTAGAGCCAAGTTCTTTCGGTTGACTTGTTGGTGGCACTGGCTCGGTGTCGTCTAGAAACTTGTACTAGAGACCCCCTCTCTTCATCAATCTGGCATTCACCTTCCAGGAGAGAATATTTTAAGGTGTTAGCTGGGGAGATACCATCTTCAACTTCCAGCACAACCTAAATCACCAATCAATAATATTTAATCCTCATGAGTAATGCAATGTCACTGAGTAATAATATATTACTCAGAAGTTATGAGAGATCATTTCATGTCAAATAACACCACAATGCTATGGACTATAACTGTCATCTCTGAGCTCCCTTGCACACAATGAGCTTTGCATCTCGCTCGGCATTGCGAGCGAGATCGGCTGTAGGACATTCTCTATCTTTGGCAGAAGTTTGCGATGGCTAAAATAAATAATGATGGCTGTGTAACGCCTGAGTGGAATTAAACTTCCTGTAAGCCAAAGATGAGCGAGTTCAGTTTTCTGTAAACCTAACATGAGTGAATTCAATTTTGTCTGGGCAGACCTGGGTATATGTTTATGGTGCTCCAGACAGGCAGAACTGGAAGTGACTCACCCAACAATAAAGAATTTGTATTGATCGACATCTTAATTGAACCAAGCAAAACCTAAACATTGCAACTGATGAACTTTCAAGGATTGCCTACCGCAAATGTTGAAATATGTATATGAAATACTAGCAATAAGAAATTTCAGGTATTGTCTATGCTCTGGATTTGGTTAGACCCTTCTCCTGTCCTCCAGTTTGGACTCGTCCCACCTCCTGTTGGACAACGTCTGCCAGTAACTAATGGGAAGTATTTTTGGATGAAAGTGAAACCAGAATTTTAAAGATGAAAAAATACTTAGTGGTAAACCCACCCACCGTCCCCACTCTAGCCGAACCAGATGATTCGCCAAACGAAAGTGAGGGACAGGTGGCACTGCTTGCTGGGATATGAGCAGGGGACACGGCCTGGTGGGGAGCTGCAGAAACTTAAGATTACTGTTTGGGCGTAGAAGGTTAAATAAACGATGTTAAGCCAATAACTAATGGTGTAAGTAAAAACGGTTTATGATAACTTAAAAACAAGCTGCTTAATTAAAAAATAAAAATAACTTGGCCTTACCAGTTTTTTTTCGACTTAGTGTGTAATGTCCGGAGGAAAATATTTAGTGGATTGGTTAGTGAACAGTCTTCTTGCTTTAACAGATCTGAGCGATTTCCTGCGAGACAGTCGCGATTAAGTAAGATAGTTTTTCGTGGTATTTTTTCTAAGAAATAGAGTACCGGGCGCTTCGCAAAGTTAAGCGGAGGGCGCTTCTGCCAGGAGGTAAAAAACGTCACTAGTGCATACTGTCATACCAGCTGCTGTTGGCCGTCCAACACATTATCGTGAAATCCAAGGTAAAATAAAAGCTATTGTCTTTTAGTACTGTGTACTACCTTTATACTGCATACTTTTTAATACGTTTAACGATTGGTACAGTAAGTAACTAGCAGTGCATGATGTTCATCCGTGAAAAACACCGTTACTAGCGCACGCTAAAGCAGCTTATCGGTTAAGTGCTCCAGACACACTCTCTGTGCAGGAACAGGAAATGAACCAGACCAGAGTAAGCGATCAGCGATGCGATGTGGAGGAAAAAGAACGCGATGCTAAAACGCAGAACGAATTGGCTACTATTAAAAGTTGAATTCAAATTTTCTTTACCAATTAAAACAACTGAAATCTTGAAACCAGTTACAAGAGATGCATGGCGAAGAGTGGGAAAATTACGATTTTCATGTGATTTGTATCACTGCTGTGCGAGTTTAGTAGATACACGTTAAGGCTATCGAGAAATGGGACTTTGTTTTTTGTTTTAGCGTGCAGAAAAACTCTTATAGCCTGCAGTCTGATTCTTTATTCGTATTTTTAATTTTGCGCATTTTATGTAAGCGTGATAAATGGGGACAAAAATAATGAAAAGTGTTCCAACATTTCATATAGGGCGTGCTTCTAACTGGGTAGGCGCTAATAACCGGGTAAATACGGTACAGTGTATATGCATTCGAAATACACCAATTTAGTCGTTTTTACCGCAGAGAGCTTTTTGTTGGGTATTAATCTGCAGTTGTAGTTTAAGGCATTCTCAAGTCATTTATCAAAAACTAAGAAAGGTCTACAAAAACAAATGTTAAGTTGACAAGCTTGCCAAGCTTGCGATTTTAGTCAGTCTAGCCCATCAAGTTGTATTTTGCTTGTATTAAGTACAAACTAAGTCTGTTTAAATGGCCAACGTAACTATGGACCATATTCACAGAGGGGAAGATTCAGCATATAAAGTACCTTTTAAGTATGTTGCAGTTTACTTTGTGGTGTGTTATGTTTCTTACTATCTGCAAAATACTAACCTTCATTATGTGCTAAATCGTTTCGATTTGCTCTTTTAATTGCCCGGAATTAAATTGAAACTCCTGTTTACTGTTTCAATCCGTATTATGGTGAGTTTAGCTCTCCGCCGTTAGAAGCGCTGGCGCCGCGCCTTATATCATACTGATATAGTGCTTGCCTGCTCACTTTTGTTTCGGGCACGCGTCGGGAAGGACGCACGCCGCTCTTTCTTTTATGGTGGATACTTCTCCACACTTCGCCATACTTCTCCATACTTCTCCACACTTCGCCATACTTCTCCACACTTCGCCAGGTTGCATCATGGAAAAGCAAGTTGACTTGCATTTAGTCTCCGGCTTAAAGTTTTCTAAAATGCACCTGCCTGTAAACTCCTTTTGGTTTTACGCGTGTAGATAAATGTAATTCGTCGAATATAAAGGGGAAATTTTGTTAACTTCATGGGGCAGCAACGTTGACCTGTTTGCTTCGGGCGTGTGGCTTTCGGCTCGATCCTTGGGAATTTTACACAGTCCACTGAAGTTTTCTTTGCTTCGGTAGCCACCCCACTTGATCGCCAATTTAATTCCGGGCAATTAAAAGAGCAAATCGAAACGATTTAGCACATAATGAAGGTAAGTATTTTAGGATAGTAAAAACTAATTTTAATCGGGGTTAAAATTTTCGTATTTGTGTTAACAAATTAATAAGACATCAGTTAAGGAAAATGCACATTACCATAACGCAGAATACTCAAAAAGATACTCATTTAAATTTTCGTTGACTGTCTCTGACCTTCTTCAGAAAAATTACTGACAATTCACTTCACTTCATTTTGAAATTCGTTGACGTGATTCTGTTGGAGGAGGCGATCAATGATCTGTATACGTTCGTGGAGTTCAAGATGGAAGCTCCACTTCTGAGTCTTGTTGCAAGCTGGGGCTTCCCATCTGGGTATTGTTTTTTTTCCAGCAGACTTGCATGCATGAATTTCAAAATGAAGTGAAGCGATTCTCAAGATGTGTATTTTCTGAAGAAAGTGACCAACGTCTCCGAAAATTTAAATGAATATTTAATTGAGTGTGCAGCGTTGCGGTAAAATGTACTTTCTTTAACTGATGTCTTCATATTACCAGTGTAAACTGCTATTGCCGATCTTTTCTTTAATTTAATAAGCCTGTCCCATACTGTTTAGTATTGGTTGCAATGCCAATAGCATCAGCCAACCTGATACCAGTTATTTCTTGGGGAAAAAAAAGAGGCTAATTTTCGTCATCACTGTTGCTCATGTTATCTTTTAACGGTTCAGTGTTGGCTATTGTGTTTCTTTATTTATTTCACAAGAAATAAAGATCAAGAATTGAATATATCGTTATCGTAACTTCAGTTTGAAGGAGCATAACTCTGTTCAAAATGTTCAGTTTTGTAGCTTTGTGAGTAAGCGTGGTAATCTTAGCATGTTATTTTATATAATAATGTATTCAAATTTCAAAAACTACAACTTTTCGTAAAATTAGAGAAATAAAACAAGATTTGATCAATATGCAAGCCTAACTGACCCGATATCTGTAGTAGCAGTATAGGACAGCCTTACAAACTAACCTTTAGTTGTTTTTGATGTGAATGTCTGTGAGCAATGTAGTGTTGGCTTGTTTGTTTGGTTTATTTTGGCGCAGATTTCTCTTCGTGTCCCGGAGCCGAAGATGCCATCACAAGGCACGAGTTTGTGAAGGACATTGGCACAGCGATAGGCATGTCTGGCTCGTTTGACTCGGAGTTGTTTCCTACGGACGATGCTTTAAAGGCAGGACTCGGTCCCATTGACTTTGAGGAACTGCAGATGCTCACCGACCCGGACATGGTGGCTGATCCAGCGACAGAAGACTCGTTCAGGTTGGATCGCTTGTAGTGCGAAAAAAAACCCCAAAAAACTGAAATAATTCTTTTTCAAGATGTGAATGAAGTTGTTGGTTGAATTAATTGTTAATTTTGTTTTTATATTTTAACTTTTAATTTTCTGTTACTGTTGTGTACATTTTAAATTTTATTAAAAACAAAGTATATAGTACAAGCAAGATGGGAGTTTTGTACCAGCTCTTGTCTGGCTGGTACATCAGCTTGACCGTAGGCCTAAATAATCGATTGGCCCCACCCAAATTTGACAACTGTGTATCTTTTTTCCACAGATGACATGGATGTTTCCTTCGTGCTCCATTCCCTTTGTCTGACCCCATTGGCGGGGCCCGCGAGTACACTTAAAAAAATGTGACGGCACTTGCGTCTTGCAGTTTGTGTACCTATGTATGTATGTAAATACAGGAAATATTGTGTAATTAACAGGTTTGCTACAGAGAGAGAGATTATGAATTGTACTTACGAAAAAAAAAAGTTAAGTAAGCATATTCAGGTAGAGCTTTTGAGCTAGGCTACTGACTACTCTGCCGATCAGATTGTATTAAAAAAAAACTTCTAAAATTAGTGGTGGTCTTTGCCGCTTGCCTTTTACTGGTTCTAAACAACTACAATTAGACCTTGAAATTATATTTACTAGGCTTAATTTATTGTTTTTTTTTCCACGTAAGTTTATACTACTGTATAGATTGTTTCTTATGACGACGTCAAAAAGTTGGTGCGATCAGATGAGTAGTGTACAGCCATTGGGCGTAATTTCACTGTATTATTCTGACTTATACGTTTCATTTTGAAACTTCTAAGTGTACCATTGTTGCCATCATATTAAGTCACCCATACCATTTTTTCACATCGCGACGTATCGAATGAAACTGCCTCTCCTCTCTTATGTTCAAATTGACACCTTTTAAAATAAATCATGTACGTTTTTTTTCCATTCAACTTGATGCTGTATAATAATGATAATTGTGTTGGTGTAATTATGTTGTTACGTGTCCTATTCTCAGAATACTGAAGAATTTTTGTTTTTTAGTTTAGCAAAACAAAAACAGCGTACGCACAACTCTTCCGAGTGCACATTTGACGTCTCAGCTGGGCAGTAAGAGATTAGAACTTATTGTTTGTTCTTATCAGAAAACTTTTGTGCCAACATTTTAATATCAATTTGGCTGTTAGTGGACTGACGCGGCCTGGTGGTCGGTCAATGGTGCAATATTCTTCCCTCCATGTTACGCATTTATGACAGTTTTAAAAGTAAGCAAGTGTATTTGTAGCAGTGGTGGTTGATGGAAATTGCCCAGCTGTGAGGATCGCTGTGAGGCCAAACCAAACTAGGTTTTAGTTCCCAAGTTATGTGATGTTTTTAAAAAAAATATGACTTCAAGTATGGAATTGTTATTAGAAAAAAAATGCAGAAATTTGCTGAGCTCAAGTTTCAAAACGATGTACTTTCCAAAGTTGCTCATAATTTTAGAAAATGTATTCATGGTTTTAAAATCACCAAGCCTGAAAAGACATTTTTGCCATAAAGACACTTACTAATTTATGCAATCAAGCGCTCTCATCTAATGAGGCAACATAAGGACTACATCAGGGCTAAAATACACTCTCCCACCCATTCATTACACATGGTCATATTGTAAACAAATACCCATTGTTAATCATTTAGTGGGTGTTCATTTACAATGTTGAAAAGTATACTAAAAGTGTGGGAGAATTTATTTACACTTTAATGCATTGAAAGGGTGTTTGTTTTGGTTTATTTATTTCTTAGCTCTAATGATGTCCTATTAAGCTGCATCAGGATGTGTTTTTACAGCTAAAAATGTAGAGCTATTCCGATACCAATACTAGTATCTTATCGGTGCAGATATGGCAGCAGCGGATCGGCATACTGCTTTTTATCCAAGACTAGAAACCGATACTAGGCCATGCTAAGTTAATTGTTTGGTTTACAGGCGTGTGCAGGTGCCGTAAATTATCGGTGGTCAAAACTTTTTATCTGAAGTCTTGGTTCACCAGCTAAAAATCCATTTTCGCCAAATTTTGACCGTTTTTGATATTCCGGTAACCGACCATTTTAACCGACTCAAAACGAGCTTTTCAATGGTACCAATTTCAAACATCTGGCTCAAACCACTAAGAAGTTACAGTGAAACCTCTTTAATACGAACTTGAAGGGGACTGCTAAAAATGTTCTTATTAACTGTAGTTCTTATTAAACGAATGAGAGAAATTGAACAACTTTAAAAAAAAATGTAGCCTACCGTTGTACGGTATTTTCTTTTCATTTAACCTTGACCTTCACGCTTGCGCAAACGGACTAAACTCTTATCACTTCCCAAGATGGAGTCAACTAGCGATTGATGTTATGTGTGAAACGAAATGAAATTCAAGGGGGAGGGAAAAGAAACCGTTACGAACAGCAAATTCGTAAAAATAAGCTAGAATTGTAAATATCTGCTCGTCTTATCCGTACTTTCGTATTAACACAGTTCGTTATAGCCGTACATATTTAGTGCTGACTGAGTAGCTGACCAACCAAAATCTTGAAAAAAAACTTCTTAATAAGCAGGAATTCTTGTTGTCATAGTTCTTATTAACGAGGCTGTACTGTATTTGATAAAACTAAAAAAAAAAACTTTGAATGCTAGATAACATAAATAACATATTAGCAATATTACATTTTTTAGGCTGACTGCATACTCTCTCAGCTGCGAGCTACGTACACGTCAACGAAATGTGGTCAGTTAAATAAATGAAAAATAAAATAAAATGTATGGTTGTCGGGTGCTTCAATTTGTAACCTCGCTCCTAAACCAAACAATCTTTTTTTCGGCGAAGAATTTGACCATTCTACTTTGAGTGATAGAAATATAAATGTAAACAAATGACACTCAAACTCAAAAAATGTCAATACTCATCAGTATTGCGAATTTTCGATAGGCATTATCCAAAAAATAAGTATTTTCAGTCCTATCTTCGTCAGGCAGCAAGAAACGTGTGAACTACAGTCTGCACAATTGTATACACTCTTCTAGACGGATCGAATTCAATCGGGAACGATTCAACCCGTCTGTGGGCCTGAAAATATTTTTTTTGCGTGGCCAAAGTTAAATTTTTTTTATGGCTGTGTAACATAAACTGTACAGATTTTTTGTTCACCTTATGTGATGGCTTTGCTTTTCACTCGTATGCACTTTTCGTAGCATTGCGAGAGTTACGGAAAATCAGGCAAACGGTCGGGGCTCGAAACTGAATTCTTTAATTTGTATTTAGTTTTACTATAGGTTTGCGAACTCTGAAAGGTTGAATGTACTAAGTTAAGCTGTTTGCATTGGTTCTCTCTTCTAATCTTTGTACGGTAAGTAACGATACCGGATAGGTTTTGCCGATAGTCGGGATACTAGCATCGCTGTTGGATGTAAAAACTTACATCGGAAAAGCCTTATTAAAATGTCTTTTCATTTTAAACTTCAAGACATAAACAAATATTGAATCACCAAGCCTTTTAGAGTGTAAGTATTCAAAAAACGAGAGGCCTTTTGCCCATCCATGTGGCCATATTTATTCAACACTACTCCTACAGCCAATTGTTAAATATTTTTTAATAACAATTTATTCAAATTAGTTACAATAGTAACCCTCGAAACTGCATTGAAACAGTTTGTGTGAGTTTAAAAACAATAATCTAGAAAACAATTTTAAATTATACATCCAAACATACACCCCACGAGTTCGTTGCAACAATAATACACTTATACATTATGAATACACTTATACATTTTATTTTAAATATGTTAAGTACCATTATGTACATTATGAGTTTATTAATTTGTCATCAAGAAAGAAGAATTCCTTTATATGTTTGTTAAACTGCCCTTTATTTGAACAATTTAGTAGTTCGTTCAAATTCCACTAAAAATATTTGGTTTGAAATATTCTCGTTTTCTCTTCCTGTAGTTATTTTTCCAAGCTGGTAGTTTATAAATATTTTTTTACAGTTCTTATTTCACCCAATTTGCATGTTCTGGACTTGAATCTATTATCAAAGTAATAACAACATAATGCTTGTTATACACTTATATACATATATGTTATTATAACAACAATAATAATAATACTGTAAGTTGTGTATTAAACGTCCTTGGGTTTATGCAGCTAATTTGGGTAAAATCGGGGGTGACATACCTTAGTTCCGTAACCTTCTGTAAAACAAAAATAATCTTTCTGCTGTTCTTACTTCGATCCAGGGAAGGAGTTTACTCGATAACGGAAAAGTCGGCGATTGATGTAAATGATCTACCTTCAATGTAGCATTTGTTCTCATTTATTCACAAATTTAACTTATTGGATGGTCTCCAAAATCCAATATAATTCAGTTGAAACTGATTTCAAACCACATAAACCTTTGGTAACATAGTGCGATTCACGATCAGGAACTGGTGCATTGGTGACATTCAGTCATTCACGTACTTGATTTGGATTCAGTCTAGCGAAAACGCAACACTTTGTATTTTCATTTATTCACAAATTTAGTTTATTAGATCCTCACTCCTACAAAATCCAACGTAATTCACCCTTAAAACTAATTTCTAGCCCCACAAACATTCGCGACTACAAGCTTCGATGCTATCACACTACAAATTGTCATATTGTTAACCGTACTGGGTAAACGCTCATCGCCTTCTTGAAGAGTGACCGCTCATCTTCTGTCGTGGAGTGGGTGATCGATCGATCCACACGATGTTCCGGAAAATGACAGAAATGTTCCCTTTTATGAATCACATTGGATGAAACCTGAATTTTGTTAAATGTATGAAGCTTTTTAGTTAATCTTGCAGAAAAAAAACGACTTTATGGGATGGGCTTGAACGCCACTATTTCACAATTTTGACTTTAGCTACAAGTGGGTGCTTATACGTTTTACAGTAATTCTAAATCATTGTTGTACATTTGTTACACTGTAATCGGACATGGCCATAATTTATTAAAAATAACTGTGGTTCCTATGCAGTTTTTACTTTTTGGTGGCTTATGCTTAACACACGCCTTTTTTTTTTTTGCATTTTTGGCAACAGAACTCGGTACTACACTTCTGCATTGTTTAAATATGGCATGACTGCATTCTTGGCTGTAGGAGTTGCTGAAGGAGGCCTCATTTTATGAAAAAATTGGATATCTGTAAAGCGCTGCACTCTAGGTCTGACGTAAAGACATTAATGCAAGTTGCAATGTATACGAATTTTTTTCCCATTTATTAAAACTCTTTGAGCTGCTTTGGCAAAACATGAGTGTAACATTTTTTATCAACATTTAATTCGACCATTTTACAACAAATTTTTTAAAGTTTTTTTAACGTTATTGTTTAAACTAATGGGTTAACATAACACTGCTTGTAGTTTCATTTATCTTTGCTGCCCGTTACGTCAACTTTCAAAACAATTTTGTGTCCGACATATTGCATTGTTAGTTAGCATATTTTGATTATTAGTGCCTGAATTTAGTTGGGCATTTGGGTGGTTTGGTGATATTCTATCAACTCTTCTCTTTCCCTCCTCCTTTTGTGGTTTCATGTTATGAATTGACAGTACAGATTATTACTACACCAGTGGCATCAGCTTTAATAGGCAACATTTTTGTATTATAATTGGGGAACATTTCTGACATTATAATTAAACATTTCTGTCAAATAATTAAAGACATTAATGTCTTTCAAGCAATGTGATCTACCGTCCAGAGCAACAACGCTCAGAAATATCTCCCAAGTGCAGTAGGCTCACTTTATGATGACCATCCTAGTACGCCAAAAAAAGTTTCTATCCAGCGCACTGCAAAGGAAGTGATTTCAAAATTCCTTACACAGGGTGTGAAAATCTGACAAATAAAATCTAACTATATCTACATTTTTTTATTGTACAGGGAGAACCGTGCATAAACTGTAGTTTTACATTGTTCAGTGAAAATTTTGGATTTTGGTTCAGGTTTGCTTTTTTCGTTGTCGGGTAAATTCATTGATTTCTTAGTCAATGCTATGTTTTATAAATTGGTTCCTTATCAAAATGTTTTTAGTGTGTGAAACAATCTCTACAGTACTACACAGTTCGTTGTATGGAGGTGTTCCTTATACAGAGGTTTTTTATATAGTGGGGTTTTCAGCATATAAACACCCCATACCTAAATACCCTAAGTCGCCTATTATCAGCCCTGGCAAAGCTCTGGCTCAGCCCCTTCCCCCTCCCTCCCAAAAAATGCTTTTATCAAAAACTGTGAACTTGCTGCCTAGTTACAGCCCCATTGACGAGGGAGGGGAGGGGGTTATAACTAGGTTATTTAACGATTTCTGATCTTAAGAGTATTTTAGATCACAATTTGTCTGCTGGAAATTCACTAAAAACTTCATACATTCAAGGAAATAAATGTTTTGATCCCTTTAAATCTCGTTTTATTTGCACCAAAATTAACTAAAAGCTACATACGTAAAGCAAGTAAATAAACTAGTATAACTAATGAACTAAACTCCTGAACAAATGAGGATGAAGGTAGTTTTAATGCTAGACCGAACCCAGATCACATGAATGAACGCATAAATGCCAAATTTATTAGTGATGGAGTTAGGCCTAAACACTCCCTGGATAGAAATTAAATTCAAATTATAACTTTTTTTTAGTCCCCCGCCCCCCCCTGTTTTTATCAATTAATTTTAAATTTTAACAGCCCATGGGCATTTATAGGCGATTTACGGTATATACGTTAGCAAGTAGGTACTGTGCAACTGTTACGTAGTCAAACAAGTCCAAACAATGCTCATTATGACTTTTCCAGGGCACAGTGTGTAAGAAAATCTTAATAGAACCTCTAAGCGCAATGGGTGAACTAGTAATTTTGTCTTTTGCCCGAACTGCATTTATATAGGCAGGCAGGCAGGGTCCCTGCAGTTCCAGCTCTCCTCAGCCTATTCGACCCTCAGTCCCTATTAGTGATAAAAGTAGAGGGAAACTGCGTTTGGTTTGGCCTTGCTTCGATGTCTTTGCTTTTGTTAATTTGTTGCAATTAAATTCAGCAATTTGTACAACACAAATCGATTTCTTCTGCAAAAGTAACCCGACACCAATTTAACTATAAAAAAAAAAATCATCCGACTTTTCTCCAAGTCCTCCTTTTCTTACAAAATCCAAGTGGAAACTTTGTTAATGCAACCTTTTGATTGTTGTTGGTAACCTGAACGTGACAGATTTGTTTTGGAGTCACTAAGATGTCCGTAAGCTGTTAATCTTTAGTACGACTATAGCAAAGTTTATGATAGCTTCTATCGTTTTTTTAAATTTACAAACTGTTTTAAATGTATGTGCATTTCACAGAAAATATTTGAATATTTATGTGGCATTTCAATAAATGACAATTTTTTTACTACACATGTTTAAAATTAATTGACAGCATGCAGTACTACCAAGAACAACCTTGCACTTGTGGAACTAATAGTCTAGAATGTCTCTTTGTATATCCTTAAGGTATTCGGTGTAGTTTTATTAATAAGGCCGAGCCGATCTCGATCTTTACCGATATTAGCAGTATTCGTAGTAACCGAGATCCGTAAATAAAACCAAGATTTATTGGTAATAAACCAAACCGAAGATATTTTCGCTTATCGTCGACCGATTTGGACGTTGAACACACTATTTCAAAGGTTTTTTTTTACCATTTTTCCAATGGTCCAACCAACAAGTTGCAATTTCTTATGTGCTAGACCTCGCCAATTCGTCAGCCCAGTCCCCAACGACCAGGCTTGGGCAGTGGACGCTTCACTGGGATCACCTGTTCTGATACCTGTTCCCCCCCGTTCAAGCTTCTTCCTCTCGTCCTTCACAAGATTGCACCATCTCCTGGCTTATTTTTTCTGGTAGCTTCGAATTGGCAGGCTGCCACATGGTTCCCTCAACTTCTGGACCTTCCAATCGACCTGCCATGCTGTCTCACGGACGTCCCGGACCTGCTCATCCAACTTCGCGGAACCCTATACCACACTTGGCTACAATCCCTGAAACTACACGGGTGGCTACTATCGCCCGACTCCTCACGTCAGCAGACATTTCTGAAGAACAGGCCTCCCATATCGCCGCCAAAGCTGCCCGTTCGTCTACCAACGCTCGCTGCTTTTTGAGATGGTCGCAGGTTGACACTTCAACCCTTCCTTTCAACATTGCACGCTCTCGTGGCCCACCTTTGTTTCCACCACCGGAACCTCCTGGCACAATCACAGCGTCCACGAACTCCATCACTTCAACCCAAGTGGAAGTTCCCTCAAGTGCGACCTCCACTTTCGGCCAGGACGGTCCTCATCCCGACCAAAGTCACCCTCAACTTGCCCAATCCTGTTGTTTTGAAGAAAATCGATCTCTGCCAGAAGCATTCGTCGCGTGGAATCCAACGCAATACCCATTGCTGCGCACATTTCCAAACTCTAATCAGACTTAAAAAAGCATGTTCTGAAATCTCGCCGTTAAAACTGAACCTGGTAAATCTCAGTGCTTCGAATTCTAAACTGCTCACAAAATCACACCTTTCGGACTCTCAATATGAAAACTTTCTCGGCTAGGGCCGCAAGTTCATCAACCCTGTCCCACCCCCAACAGCCCACAGGCCTTTCAAACTACACAAGTCTTAGTCTCCCTTCAGAAACTACCCGTTTTGACAAAACCCTCCACTTCTCAAGTCAACAATGCTTATCCTCCACGTCCCATACAGAACGACTTTCCATCAAGACTAAAGACACTTCAACCATCCTGGAGTTCACGTGTCCATCCAAACGTTTCAAACGTTTCCGACCAATTTTTCTCGTGCTAACCCTTCTCATTCGTCTATATGCTCAACTTCCAATGTCTCTCCTGGCAACAACAATCGCTACGTTTACATGGCCACAAGAAAGCGCATTCTAGCGATGCGCTTTGAACTGCGCATCAAAAAACGGCACCTGTTTACAATACGAAAGATCGTGATTAGGGCCAATCCGCTGAGGAATGCGATTCGACCAGTGTGATCGGAAAACTCTTCCTTCCTGCCCTCCCTTTGCAGAATAGTGAGCAAGTCCCACGCTGCTCTACCGCATGCATGTAGTAAACTAGGTCAGCTTAGACCCAAGTAACCAAATGTAATCAAAACTTAGTGGTCTTCCTATTCATGTACACTTGTTTTCAGTTTATTTACCTAAAATTCGAATGGCAACAGCACAAATTATGTGGGTACCATAACTGTGTCCGCCATCTTTACCAGGCGTTTTCCAACGGCCCACTGCGATTGTTTACATGCACAAAGACGATGCGATACAGATTCTCAAACCACCTCTGTGTAGCGCATTGGAGGAAAGCGCCACGAACGGGTGTTTACAAGACCAATGGAGACGACACGGACGCGATGCGTATCCCTCTGAAGCGCTTCAAAGTGGTCATGTAAACGTAGTGAAAGACAAACCAGTTCTTAATTTCACCAGGGTCAAGCACTCCGAAATTGAGCAGGAATGGATAAGGACTAACCTTGCACTGCCGCCTGAAAAGTACATTGCCAGACAAACGGCAATTCGACAATGCGTCTGGAATTTTACCAGGCAAAACCGGAATGAAAAAACTTCCAACAAAACTTCCCTGTCTGGATTGCCGCTCCGGAGCAAAAGGATACACATTTTCGTTCACATCTCGGCCATAAGCCGCCCCCCCCCCTCCCATCTTCCGCTCATTAGTTGAGAACTGTTGCTCTCTCATTTGACGAAACACACTGTGTACCAAATGCACCCGTTTCTTTGGTGATCGTCATTTCCCGCTCATGAGTGAAGTGCGAAGCCTCCCGATTCGACAATTTTAACTAAAAATTATTCTTTTCAAAAAAAAGTCACACACCGGCATTTTGAAACCGTTCGGCTATCTAACCCCAATCGGCATCACTTGGGAGTCAATCAAGCACTTCCGAGGAACTTCAAAATAAGTGCACCATTCTCATCATCGTCCTTCCACACCTCGCCCTTCAGCCAAACGCTTTAAAAAAAATAAAATTAAACCGAATCAGACAATCCATTATGCTTCACCCTGAAATCATCTCCAACACGAATTCCACGTCCACAGAACTTCTCTTTGTCTACAATCCGTCGAAGCCCTGCATTCTTCCACAACTTTCCAACACTTGAGCTCATTCCGCTCAGTGCCAGCAGTCCTGACCCCCCCCAACCTTGAAATTGAACCTTTCATGCGCCACCAACAATTGAGTGACTTAGTCTCATCCACATTCGTCTTGGAAGTTCAAGCCTTGGAACCCCACCCGCTTAACTCTGTTTCCCACCAAAGGTCCCCCGTCTTCAAATTCTACAGAAGAAGAAATCTCCCCATATAACTTAAGGTAGGTACCCCCCCCCCCATTATCTTTTTATTTTTTAAGAGGAGTACTCTTAAACTCACTCGGACACCCCCTGATGTCTCTCATTCACCAAGGAAGTCCATCTCTTTCCCATTGCAGATAGCCTTTGCGCTTGGACATCTGCGGCATGGGGGCCACAGCTTGCAACCCAGAGTAACCCGTCACAGTGGTGCCCGCCACCGCAATTGACGAGGTCAACTGTAACTGCAAGAAATTTACAGGTAGTAGATATTTTCGTGCCGGCGACTAGAATTCCCAATTTTTCTGGCAGTCAAAATTGGTTTCTATCGCCTTACTGAAAATATGTACTACCCTGCCTCCCTTCTTGATTCACCACCGTGACATATTGAGAGGAAAAGTAGATGGCTGGCTATCGCTGTAACACCATTTATGGAGGGTCTGTGCTGGCGTATGTGCACATGGGAGCGAGGCTGGGATCAAGAAAGTTTAAATTCCTTCAAGGGAAACAGCATCCAGAAACTGAATGCAAAAAATTTACAGGTGGTGTACATTTTCGGTAAGGCGATAGAAACCAATTTTGACTGCCGGAAAAATTGGGGTTTATCTGAGAACACTCGCCGCCTACCTTTTCTGTAGCTAAGTGCAACCTTGTCTGTCAATGCTGCAGACTGTTTCTTCCTTATGGATTTCAAAGGAATAACCTTGACACCTCGTGCTTCGTTTCGGGCCAAAAATCGGAAGCCTTGCAAACGATCTCTTCCCTTCTTCATTCCTGCTCTGTCCAACATCCTTGGCGACAAACCCTTTGCTTCTATATCAAGAAAACAAAACCCCTTCGAAAGGGTCGTTTACAACTCTTGCACTCTTTCACAACTCTACTTTTCACGAACGCCTTCGGCAAGACATCCGCTCAAACAATTGCAACTTGGCTCAAGACAGTCATACTTAACACCTGTAACATCAATTGCACTAACCACAACATCCAGATCACTGCCCATGAACTTAAGAGCCATCTTCGCATCCCGAGCCTTCCATAATAACATTCCAATTACCCACATTCTTAAAGCGGCGTCCTGGAGAAGTACTACTGTTTTACGTCCCTATTATTTTTGGACGTGTCCTCAAAGGCCAATGGACTCTACAGCCTCGGGCCATTCTTGCCTGCCAGATGGATTTTTTTGTAACCCATTAAGCAAATGCAAACCCTCCTGATGGAGTGGATCCCTCCACCGTCGTTAGCTGTGCAAAGTTTTTTTTTACTTTCGGGGAAGCCAGCTCAGAACCCTACCTGCCAGGTGGTGCCCTCCACCACTTTGACGAGGTGTGCTGGAGTGCTAGAATTCCAGGCAATGTATATTTTTGTAAATTTAGTCGGTATACAGCCAGTCAAAATACCCGGGGTATCTGGTCAATTTTGGTTTCTATTGCCTAACTGATAATATACATTATTCTTCACCTACCCTACCTCCCCTCTATGTCACCACCTGGGCACTTAATAGAGGAATAAAAAATGGTACGTCGGTCGCTCGCGAGGCTTTTATACACGGAGGTTGCGCACTGGGCTGCGAGGCTGGCGGGCTCCATAACTTAAATCTCTAAGAGTAAACAGCATTAGGAGAAGGAGGACGCTAGAGTTCCAGGTAATGGATATTTTCGGTTAGGGAATAGAAACCAAAATGACCAGGTGCCCCTGGTATTTTGATGTTTTTAGTGCAGCAATTTGGGGAGTAACTGTGTTGACTGATTTTTAAAATTTGTTTGTATTACATTGATTCACTGAGTTAGTGCCTACCGGGTTAGGCTTTATATTTATAATTAAATATGTTTTCATCATTGACATACCGTAAATCGTGGATTAAACACCCATGGGCTTATGCAGTAATTTGACATTATGACGTCCTTAAAATGGCCACCACGCGATATACTAAATCTCGTGTATCTCAGAACTAATAGATCATTCTTATAGTGTAACCTATCGTTGGAAAGATAATTTAACTTTCTAAAAGAATTGCCGGAGCATTGCATGCCGTAAATCTATTAGTTTTGTTTAATTTATAGAAAAACATATTACAGCATCATCAAAACTACCGCCACGCGCTATACTAATCTCTAATATAATCTCCGGAACTAATACATCAATCAGTCCTGCGACCGATTGTTGGAAAGACAATTTAATTTGCCAAAAGAACTGCACGGCCAATGTATGTCGTAAGTCCACGTTTTGTCTAATTTGAAGGAAAACCTAATACACACGTAATTATTGCCACTTTTTATATGTAATTGAAGTTAGTTTTATTGTCCTTTTGTTATCTATAATGTGTTCACTTGTGCTGCAATTGATAAAACAGATAACACAGCCTTCAGTACATAGGTGGACTCGTCGTGTGGAACAAGCATGTCTCATATTTCACCCACCAGAAGGTATGTCTCTGACAACCAGTTTCAACCTACGATAAAGAATAAAGCAGAATATGCTTCCCCGAGTCTTGCACACGTTTTCCTCGCACAACTAAATGGTCATGTGATGCACCGTTACCGATGGTAAATCACACCAGCGAAGAAAAAAAAAAACATGATGCATCCGTGGAAATGATGGACTTGCCAGACTTCACAAGAAGCAAGGCTGAACAAGACTGTAAAGTACTATCCTGGGTAGCCCATCATTCCCGTCAAAAAATCCATGAAGGTTTCAAAGGCAAATGCACATCAATTCTGCTTCCAATACTACATGATGTGAATTCTTCATTCATGGTTTGCAGTACCATGAATATTGTAATAAGTATTCTTAAGAAGATTAATCCATCACAGGCATCAGTTTTAAGGCAGATCAACCATCGCAAAGCTGCACATAGAAATGGTAATTTCAATGATTGGTTGCGAGTTAGCAGCTAGAATGAAAACTTATGTTACAACACTAGGAGAACAGACAGTATTCTTGAAGTAATTGCATGTAAAAACAAAGTAGGTACGCACAAGAGGTTAGCATTGCGGGCCTTCATATTCGGCAGAATGCAGCTATCACAATCAGGGTGATGACATGATTGTTCAGAAAATCGGTTAAGAGGAGGCAACAGGAATCTGCTGAATTGAAATTGTGGGATGGATGACAACTGCTGGAGTAACGTAGCCGCTATAGACTTGCAAGTGTACCAAGAGACGTACGAGATGTCTCATATAAGAATGACTTTCCTGTACACTTCTGCGTGCCTGTGAAAGCCATTGCTCAAGTGACGCACTGTGAAATATGCGACACAGCATTAATAATTTACTGTTTCCAAAAGAACAACACACAAAGTGGCAATAATTACATGCACATCATGTTTCTCTTCACATTAAACAAAAACTAATAAATTTATGGGATACATTGTTTAGGCATTTCTTTTATAACATTAAATTATTATTCCAACGATAGGTCGTAAGATAATATTGATCAGTTAGTTCCGAAGATACTCGAGTATATTTAGTACACATTTGCGTTTTGATGATGTCATAAGTTTTTCTTCAAATTACACAAAAACTAATAGATTTACGGCATACATTGTTCTGGAATTTCTTTTGCAAATTAAATTATCCTTCCAAGGATAGTTCGCAAGAAAAGATTGATTAGTTCCGGAGTATCGCACATACAGCTGTCATATGTTTATTCTTTTAATATCAATTAGCTCTCACCCACAAAGATCTCTAGACAGACTGTTTCGTCCTTGTTTGGGCTCGTCAGAAGAGAATACTTTGTGGATGAGAGCTAACAGTCTGTCTAGAGATCTTTGTGGGTGAGAGCTAATTGATATTAAATGATCAATTGGTAAAAATTGTACTAGGCCCGGGTGTCAGCCATTCAGTAGAATGGAGCCCCAAACAAGCAGACGATTCTGCTATTTCGCTTGCTGAAACCGTATTCGTTTCGCCATTGTCATGTTTATTCTTCAGATTAAACCGAAACTAATAGATTTATGGCATACATTGTTCAGGCATTTCTTTTAGCAAATTAAATTATCATTCCAACGATAGGTCACATGATATGATTGATCGATTGGTTCCGGGGATAATAGAGATAAGACTACATCGCATGGCGGCCATTTTGATGACGTCGTCTTGGCAATACATTGTCACTTCCGGGAGTGTCTCTGGGTGGATTTGGAAACTATAACATATGTACTTCCACGTGCAATGTACAACTTGTTGCCGGAACTAAAATGTTTTTGAACTAACTGTGCACTACAGGCACATTATCGAATACAAGGGGCTCAATGATCTCCATGGGCAGATTTAAATTGAAGCTTATTATACACTGTTCTTCATCTGGTTTCGAAGATTTCTCATGATCCAAAGCGGAGAAATCTCCTTACATGTTAATATTGATTCCTGTGAAGAAGCTTGTTTCGCCCCGGTTGTCCCAAAAAATACTGGCTGCGAAGGGTATAAGCCTAGGCAAACAGCGTAAGGCTGACTAAGGATGATGGCTCGACGACGGGTGTGTAGAAGGTGAGACGCAGCCAGGCAGAGACTGACGAGAGAGCCGGAAAATATTTAACGGGAAAGAAATCCAATGGTGGAGGTTCGCATAAAGGATGGTGCAGGTCCAGAGGCTGTGGAGAGGAGGAAAAGCGAAGGAGCTCCTGCAGACTACAGTTACCTCATAGGCGAAAGGATCTATGAGGAAATGGGAGTCCAAAGAAGAGCTGGAGCTGTTAATTGGACTTGGAAGGCAGTTTGGAGAATTTCTGTTAACGGGTTCTGTTCTGTTAACCTGCGATGTCGTTCCTAAGAGAAAGGCCTTTTTGCAAACACCAAAATGCTTTGTACGACCTTGAGAGTTCATTTCAGAACTTAAATTTTCCATACTACTACGCACAATCTGAACTCGAAAAACGTGGCGATTGTATTTTTGAGATTCTGCGTAGTAATATGGAAAATTTAAATGAAAATTCACGGGATCTCACCTCTTCCCCAG
>JAHWFP010265290.1:57774-83672 GCA_023313725.1 Lithobius niger
TCAAGTACTCACAGCGGCAGCCATCTTCATTTGTCGATGATCCCGTGCGTTTGGAGGATACCATCTGTACCTCCAACACTCATCAAGCACCCACATCTCTACATTATTAACACCACAGTGCTTAATGACACAAGGACCTGGTATGATTAAAAAAACATGAATACAGCGATAATGACAATAATTTATCGTCATCTCCAGCCTGGTATACATTGAAAGTCCGAACCTGCAGGTCTCTTCGGCACTTGCTGTATTGTTCTTCCCTTCATCACCAACCTCCTTGGCTCCCAGCCCGAGAGGCTCCCCGATCCTGCGACTCTTCCTAGTTTCAGCAGCACCAGTGCAGTCTTCTTTCCCTCTACACTTTTGCTCCGACCTTCCACATCAGCTTTGCGTTACGCTGTCGGTAGGTCACCGCCATTCCTTGGCATCCCTCAGTGACCGAATAGCACTTTCTTTTGCCGATCACCATTTATCTACTGTCCTCTGGCACTTGCTGTGGCTTTGCCTCCACGGCCAACATTAAAACAGGGGGGGTGATAAGGTGGTTACCCTAGTTCATCTGCAACTCCTAGGCACAACTGTAGGGTTTTCACTCGGCTCTGTGCCAACACGATCCTGGGCACCCTTTCCGACCCTGTGACTCAAGTTCGTTGCCCTACGCTAGCAGGGAATCTGGCCAATTCATTTACTACCATCGCCATCTCCCGACAGCTACTTTCCCACAATCCTCTGCGCCTACAGAGTTTTGGAGGGAAAACCGCTGCACTCGTATACAGTGTGGATTAGTTTCTACTGCTACTAGTATTTCCTAAATCAGCATGGTTAAATGTCGCAAGGAGTTACCAACCTCTAAGGATTTTCCATACAGTGTTTCCTTGTCTTCTACTCTTACCACCGGCCTGCTTCCAGGCCCTAAAAAGTGTTCGTGCACTGCCATTATTCCTGGTAAATCCAGGATCGACCCACACCAGGAATTATTTTTCTAATCCGTGTGCCATTTGTCGTACTATTGACCGCCCTGTCTGGGACAAAATCGTTACGATGCAACATAAATCCAAGGTTCGCGCTGAACAACACGAGTGCCAGAAGCGTAGAGAACTTTTGAAGAGTTTTGATGTGCCTAAGGTGGTTTCAAACAAATCTCAGTCTGGTTCACGATCCGGCTTGTCAGTTACCAAGATTACACCACCTCGTTCATCAGAGCCGGTATTATTGTTTGCACTCTTGCCAGTCGCACTCTAGTTCTTGCTCATCCTTTCCTGCCCAACAGGTAACAGCGGCATCTCCACAACGTCCCCGTGAAAACAGTAACTGACGAAAGGGCTTTGCATTAAGAGTTCGGCCCATCACCCAGTGCAACATTCTTCCCAGCCGTTCGCACGTCCTGTAATCACGACCATCCCTCGTCTACCACGACAGCATGCTGTCTAGTCTCTTCTTTTAGGGGCAACTACTGTTCCAGCATCATTGCCAGTTTCTGTAGCCCTGGATGACCCAGCTCTTTCTTCCGCCCTGGTCCTGTTGCCGCGACTGTCATGCACCCCACTCTGTTCTCCGATCTCCCCACCACTCTGGGGCTCAAATAGAAGCTTCGCCATGGTCTTCGGCTTTCCGATCGACGGCCCAACAAGAACGTTATTCCTGTGGCGGCTTTCATTCAGGACTTGCTTACACAGTCTCCCATTCTTCATGCTGCCAACGTCGCTCTTACCGATAAAGGGTCTTGTCTTCAACAACAGGCTTCCCAACAACGCTTTCAACTGGCCCTCGCCAATTCCAAATTAAGCTCCTCTCTCCGCTATCTGACAATTCTCTGCGTTCTCGGCGATTCCAACACGGTCGGCTATCAGCCACTCGTAAGCCACCTTATGGTCGTTCGTTCGCCAGTTACATCCAGACTTCAACAAAAACAAACGCATCAGCATCATGACCCTCGTCATGTAGTCCCATCCTTCCCTTCAACCGCGGTTTCAGCAGAACACCCTCACACTCCACCCATCCACTGGTTCTTGTCGGTTCATCCACTCCTCTGTCGTCATCAGCCAGCAATGGATCACGTCGTCTCTGGCTGGCATACAGCTATCTCTTTCTACCACTGGACAGGTTTACTGCATACTCGGCGTGGCAGTTGTGACAGTATGAATGCTGTGGATTTCATACCGGCATCATAAAATGCTCAGAACATGTCACTAGGGATTTGCCATGTGTGACTGCTGTGCTACGGCCAAAGGTTATTCCGTTGGCTTACGTCGGCACCTTTAGTTCTGTTTCAACTTTACCGTTCATTGTTATGCATCATGTCGTGTTGAGGAACCTACGCCAGGCTTGTTTTACACTTCTTCGGACTTTTACATTCCTTCAACACCCACGTCCCTGACAATTTCTTCACAGAAGCTAATACTACAATTCTCTTCTGGTTAGCATCTGGCATTTTCCACAGACCCTTCAACGGCTTCTACCTTACAGGACTTTCAACGTTTCGCCTGCCGGTCCCGCTTCTTCTGCCCAACCATTAAAACCTTCACCTTTGCCCCTAGGAAGAGCGTGGTTGCGTAACAGAATTGTTCAAAGTGTTGTCGAATTACCTAGGACAGACCACTTTAGGGGACCAGTCTCTTGAGACCGAAGCCAGTTGTCAGGCCCCTGTTCTTTGAAGGAAATGTTCTCCGCTGTTGGCTTGAAAAGGAAATTGTTTGGGATTACCTTCTCGACGGTTTGCCAAAGTTCAGGAAGAGGATTGCCCGAAGGGTCTTCGCTTTCCGAGATAGAGAAGCATCATCAAAATTATCATTTTCACTTTGGGAGAAGTGCGACATGTTTCCGCCAGAGTCGTCCTAATGTAGTAAGCCGGTCAACTTCATGTCTATCATTTTGTAGTTTCACTCAGTTGAGTAATCGTCATTCTTATGTTTCGTTCGTCCGGTGCTGCATAGTGGTTATTGTCAGATGACTGGCTACAATGCCGAGAATGGTTGCCACTGCTTGTCGACCGATGTCGGTGAGTAGAAACCTGTGGGGGTCCCCTGAATGGATTTGGCGTTGTCAGCGTGTTGATGTTATTGCAATTGAGGTCGATGAATGGAGTTGATGGGAATGATGAGAGCCAGGAGCTGCCAGCTCAAGGTTGGGTTTGGCCCGATCGAATAACTCTTTTATTTCGGCCTTTGAGCAGCCAATCGTAGTCCTGCTGTGGTCAAACATGACTGCATTATGAGACTGAGAGGTTAAAAAGGTTCTATAGTTGAGAGATTACAATTCTTAATTTACACGTGCGTGCGGATGCCATAAATTATCAATGGTCAATATTTTTTTTTATCAGAATCTTGTTCCACATACTAACAACCATATCTTTGCCAAATTTCGACTAATTTTGACATTCCAGTACTGTATATCATTCTATCTGGCTCATTTTCGTGGTGCAAATTTCAAGTCTCTAGCTCAAACCACTAAGAAGTTAGGCCATGCAAAAAAAATTGTTTGGTTTATGGGCGAGGTTGCAAATTTAAGCACCAGGCATTTTATTTTATTTACCTGACCACATTTCTTTGACATATACCTAGTTCAAAGCTGAAAGAGTATGCAGTCAGCCTAAAAAAGTATAACATTCTGCTAATACGTTATTCAAGTCCTGTAGTAATAAAAATATTTTAGTTTTTGCCAGATAACTACTTAGTGGTAGCGGGTGGACGAGAATTACGATAAAAATATTTGATGCACGCGCCTGTAAACCAAACAATTAACTTTGCATGGCCTTATTTGGCAAAAACTAAAAAAATTGAATAATTGAACATGACAAATAACACGTTAACAAAATATTACATTTTTTTTTTTGCAACTACATACTCGTTTAGCTTTGTAAGACTCGGGTAACAAGAATTCCTGCTTCGTCAGCTATTCAGTCAGCAGTAAATACATATGGATAAGACGAACAAATATTTACAATTCTAGCGTATTTTTATGAATTTGCTGTACGTAATGGTTTTTTCCCCCCCCCCCCCCCCCCGAATTTTGTATCGTTCCACGCAAAACATTGATCGCTAGGTCAAATGCGAAGGTCATTGATGAATGAAATGAGAATACAGTATACCGGTAGGCTACTACATTATTTTAAAGCTGCGGTCCAATTTCTCTTGTCGGTATACTAAGAACAATTTTAGCAGTCCCCTTAAAGTTCGTATTAAAGAAGTTTTACTGTAAAATGCTGGTGCTTCATTTTGCAACCTTACCCGTAAACCAGACTTTTTTTACGACGCATAAAAGAAGGTCTAGAAGTGGTATCAGATTTTGTGACTGCGTGACTACCAACTTTAATTTCTTAAATTCGAGTTGCAAAACCTGGTTAGCAATCGAGGATACTGACTGTTGTGCAAGCGTAGCGAAGTAATTATGGACAGTGTCCAAATTCCGATTTATAGATGAAATCTGGGAAAAAGAAATATCCGCTGTCGTGAAGTATGTTGAAAGTCGGCTCTTTAGATGCAAGTGGTGGATCAGCCTGACTGGAGTGGAACAGTTAAAGTCAACAGAGAGATGAACAGAAGGATGCGGCGACGGGTCCAAGCCGGGATCGATGAGTGCTAACGAGTCTGGAACTTGACACACAGCACAAAAGAGCCGGGAGGCTGCTGTTTGAAATAGAGCCACATAGTTTAGCCATGAGGGATCACTCGCATCACTTTCGGTTTTCGGAAAACAACTTCCGGTCTTCAAACAAGGAAGTGGTGTACCGATACCATAATTCCAATTCAAATACCGGTTCCGTGTCGCAGTGAATAGAAAAAAAATTAATAACAATGAATTAATTATGTGCAGGGAGTCCAGGGTTCTACTGCGGGAAATTTTTGTAAACTGACATACAACCTGCATTTGAAAATAGGATTTTTACTTCCTGAATAGGATCAAGCCCTTCGTGAAACTGATTAAATTAAATAAAATTTTTTTAAAAATTAAGATGAGAGCATGCTTGAAGATTTTGGCAGCCCGGATACTTCAGTCTTAGCAAAGCTTTGCATACTTGAAAAATTTTTGCAGCCCAGATTTCTTACAAGCACTGTTGACTCCAAACAAACACACAGCATTAAAACAATATGGCGGTTCAGGGTTGTTGTGGAAGCAACTTAATAATAAAGTTCCGACACCCTTAAACAAATAGGAATCGACTGTAACATATTCTGCCTAGTATATCACCATCCTAATTGGGATTTTATGGTTATATGTAAGGCTGGGCCGATACCGATCTTTTTTTTTCTTTTTCTTTTTAACAGCTTAATTGCTCCTTGGGGCGTTGCAGTTATTTCAAATAAATAAAATAAATTGATAAAGAGTCCCTAATAAAGAAAAAAAATTGTGTAGATTTATATTTATCCAGACATAAGTGTGTGTTTCTACATAAATTAACGTTTTCTTTAGTTTTTACATCTAGTACTGCAGTTCTACTGAATTCACATTTTTTCCCTTGTTACCACATTAATCTTATTAGTAAAGCTAGGACGATCAACTTTGTTACGGTACCAAACCCCCAAATTCAAAAAAATTACTTTTGAAATCATTGCATCAACAAAGCATTGACCTAAATAAATATAATTTTTTTTAAATATTGGTTTAAAATAATATTGCATAGCTAAAATCATCTAAAAACACAAAACCCAAACACAAAATTTTTTAACATTTTGCCTTGTAACTTCTTAACAGTTAAGAGAATGCTGCTTGCAGTTTGTACCATTGGAAAGCTGGTGAAAAAACCTTCAAAATGGTGTATTCAAACGTCAAATTCGGTCGACGAGAAGTGAAAAATATCTTCGATTTCGTTTATTACCGATTCCGATACTGCAAATATCGGCAGAGATCGGTAATCTGTATTGGCCCAGCCTTAGTTATATGATGCAAACTACTCAAAAAAAGTTGGGGTCAACAGGTAAGTAGCCCAATAAAAAAGCGTGAAAATGCGTTATTCATCCTAGATTCTATCTGGCACAGTTTTACGACGATTTATGCTACTGAAATTAGTATTCCGTTCCAAGATCACTAGATATTCTTTCAAACTTTCGAATATCCCTGGAAAAGGGAAAGTAGATGACAATTTCAAGTGATTTAGAGGAGTCTGTCAAATCGGCCAACCAAGATAGCGGTCCCGGTACCAAGGAACAGGAATCGGTACACCACTAAAACAAGGTGTGTAGAAACACGTGGAAAATCGCACTTCGGGGTTTTGCTATTTTTCATCTCTAGAGGGACATAAGAATGCTTAATTTACAGGTAATGAATTTTCACAGCAATAGAAACTAAGATCGTTTCCTTTTGGGCGACCACATTACTTTTCCCCGCGCATCTCTGCCCTGAACTGGTGTGCCTAGCTTTCCTGCAGCATTATCAGCCTCTCGTACGAAGCATTGGCTGTGCTAATAAATCTGCCATAAGTGTTATTTTTGAGGCACTTTAGTCTCGCACGTTCCCCCAAATTCTGTATAAAGGCTGAAGTTATATTTAAGTGTTCTGATCCAGTGTTGGGGATAATCAAAGGTTTTTAATAGTGTGAAATATATCAACAAGTGAACCAAGTTTGAGCCTTTCTGGACCAGTTCAGTTCAGGGTAAAGACAAGCCCGAGGAGGTAGAGTCTGGTAGTCTCTAATGGTAACTGGTTGACACAAGCTCAACTTTTCTGGATGAGCCGCATGTCTAGTTTGTTTTTCATACCCCAAACTGTTTGAAAAATGTCACACGAGACTCACAAAAACGCACACTTTCACAACGAAGATAGTCCACTAACTGCAAATTTTCAACTACTAACTAGTCGTCATCAGGCACCTTAAAGGTAAGTTTGAACTCTGTTTACATTTCGTTTTTCAGTCCAATACACTGTTCGAATTCGAAACTGCCGCTGTCTGCTACATTCAGTCGATTGGTTCACCCTTGCCCACTGTATCACTCAGGCCGTTCTTTACACGCAATCTTCCACTTAACTTCAAGCTGTCGATAACGGCATTGCAGTCCATTGCACGGAAAGGCACCATGATGTTGAGTGGGGTAAATCGGTGACACTGATTAAATCTAACTCGAAATGGGACAACCATTTAAGATGCACGAAAACAGGCAGATCCCGCTTATGAATGTGCAAGGCCCATCGTTTTTTAATGTTACACACCTGATTGGGAAAGACTTGCGAGGGAAGCTCGAAGTTGAATGGAAGATTGCGTGTAAAGAACGGCCTTAGTGATACAGTGGGCAAGGGTGAACCAATCGACTGAATATAGCAGACAGAGGCAGTTTCGAATTCGAATAGTGTATTGAACTGAAAAACGATGTGTAAACAGAGTTCAAACTTACCTTTAAGGTGCCTGATGACGACTACAGTTAGGAGTTTGAAAATTTGCAGTTAGTGGACTATCTTCGTTGTGAAAGTGTGCGTTTTTGTGAGTATCGTGTGACATTTTTCAATCGTTGTAGTGTTTCACAGTAAGATGAATAATGGTGTTTTTACTGATACCCCAAACTGCTACTAACTTGGTCATTCAACTGAGGGATCTGTGTAAATAGTTAGTTGGCTGGTCATTTTTTTTTTCGTGATTGTGGATACACCAACACTGTTTTCTTTTCTGTCTACGCTTGTACATCGACAGGGAGTAACACTTGCAGGTACGGGCCAGGAAATCTTATCCAGTCACCAATCAGGTTAGCTTCAAAAATACAAGTAACAAGCATTTACAGTGCTAAATTGAAGAGATTAGAGGGAAATAAAACGCTTTACCCTCACAGAACAAACGGCAAACAATTCTTTTTGTTCTTCATTTGTGGTAAAGTGTATTATTTCCCTCGGCTGCTTGATGGAGCTCCGCCATTACTCATTAAGCAGTTCGCATAAAGCATAGCGTTTCTGGAAAGCGAGATATTTGAAAACAAGCTAGAAAAAAAAGCAACGAGTGGCACAAAGTTTATTGTCATATGGAATCGTAAATTGACACATTAACTTCCAAATAAGGTTTTAATGCCCTGGGTTTTCAAGTGTTACTGGAAACCAACTTGGAAAAATTTGTCACAAATGCACAAATTACATGCACTTAATTTATTATATATACTATGTACCATGGTCGCTCAGCCAAGTTAAACCACAAATTAGTGCAATTAGTAACTCACAACCAGAATAAGAAATTTTCTGTGAAAATTTGTGTCTGAGCCTGGAATGTTTCAGGAACACAATTCAATTGTGTATTGCAATATTTTGGAGCTAAAACAAGATGAACTGATTTTCATTTTATTCCACCAATTTGTTCTTTAGCCTTCATCTCAGAACTAACTATAGCGAGGTGTTAAAAAAAATAAAGACTCGTGGAACACAAAAGTTGGTTGCGAAAACTTGGGGGATACTTCAAGCACCTTACACCATTTTATGAAATATAAGTATTCAGCTATAAGCATCATAATGTTAGAACCAGTTTAGTGTAGTATAGAAGCTTAATTTAAGATCTACTATACTGGGCCAAATACAAGACGGCTCAAATGTACAATTTTTCGCTCGCCAAAAAAAAGCCATACATTTAGTATTATTATATACTACGGCTGTACTGAACTAACAAACCTATCAAACATGGGCGTATATTTTAGCACCGATTGACCAAAAAAAAATAAACCATCAAAACATTAAAATCCATCAAGGAGCAAGTTTAACATATTTAACACCGTCTTGCATTTGGGCTAGTATTGTAATACAATCACGAGTATTCTTTGCTACTACACGCTAAACTTTTATCATCCACAGTAACTTCAACTCAATGTGTGCTTAGGTTAGCTGGTTCCCGCCTTTATTGCAACAAACAAACATAGGATAAAATTAAATCTGAATACAGAAAGTTTTTAATAACCGTTAAGGAAATGACGAGTTAAGGAATGAAGGGTAAATGCTCAAATTGATTGAATTTACACCGACAACAACAAAAATAATAAAAAAAAAGAGCAACCAAAAAATCACAAATAACTATCCCAGACATCAATTAAAATAATGTTGCACCCCTCCCCCCTCCCCACTTTTGGTATTTTCATTGTACACTCAAAAATACAGTAACCATGCATTTGTTAATTATTCACTTGAATATGCTGTGCTTACACAACATAAAGCAGTAGGGCAACCTGACTTACAAAAGTAATTGCTTGAACATTAAGCAAGGATTGGCCCAAATTACAATGACATTTGTTAAACTCACTGTGAGTTAAGATGTACACTACTCCAGGAGAACTTTTCTCTTTGATTCTCACAAGAAACCTCCAGGTTATTTATTTTTCATAGTTGCAGTTAGCTTTGCCGAGATTGTAGTAGCCTTTCAACAGCTGCATTCACATCACCAAACGTTGCCGTTAATGCTGGAAAAAAATCATGAGTACATATTGTAGTACATTTAGCAAATTATTGTAAACTAAGGCTGTATGAATTTAACAAACCTAATAAAACATTAAACACAGGATGCACGGTTTAGTTAAAAAAAAAAAGGGCGTTTTACGTTGAGGTTTCACACTGTTTAAAATTGGATTAAAAGTTCAACGGCGAATCTTCAGGCCTAAAAATGTTATTTACACTATTTACACATATTTCATGAAGTTTGGAGCATCAACCACGACACATACGGAAGAAGGACGGGATGTAGTGCTCCAAACTTCATGAATGTGTGTAAATAGTGTAGATAACATTGTTAGGCCTGAAGAAGATCCTAGGAAAGCGTTGAACTTTTAATCCAATTTAGAACTGCATGGTTCAGTGGTTTGGCTTTTCAAAGAAAATACCGAACTAAACATAATACCACTTCTAATTGATCCCTTTTAAAGGTTTTTTCGCCAGCTTTCTACGGTCCAAAACACAAGTTCCTAACGTAAACCTTTCAGAAGTTTTTTTTGGGGGGGGGGGGGGGGGGGTGTTGTAAAAGTAGAGAAGATTTCCCTATTGTGTGGAGTTTCCACATCTGTGCACTTACAGTATAACATAGACTTTACTACAGTTGTTAGGAAACTTTTACTTTGATAAATACATGAATGAACTTTAAATTGCTTTAAATTTTATCTGAAAGGATAATAGGTTCGGCACATTTTTGTTTGGTTCACCTGAAAAATTGGTGTTCAGTAGTGTCTTAATATACAGGATGGTCCACAAAAAACTGAAGACCAAAAATTTTTTTAAGTCCAACTTTGTCCTCTCCTGGTTATGAAGCGTGCAAACTAGAAAAGTTAGACTTAAAAAATTTTCGGTCGTCAGTTTTTTGTGGACCACCCTGTACTATACCAATAATTTTACTGGGGGGGAGGGGGTAAGACAGGGTTGACAAACTTAACCAGAAGAAATGTAATGAGCAACAGAATGGCAAGCCTTAATTATGACGTTTAGCATATTACATGTCACTATTCTTTCTTGCAATCCTGAGTTTTAACATAATCCACAAGCAAATGTATTTGACAAGTTTTCACTTTATTATTTACATTTATTAGGCCATGGGAAAAAAAAAAAGTTTTGGCTCTCGGGCATTATTTACAAGCCCAAAAAGTCCTCCGGTTACCAAGCTTTTATTTTTATTTCTGTTTGATCTGTTTGAAACTTCAGTATCCTGGTATCTTAAGTTGGTTCTTTCTGTTCAGATGGTTGTAATACATTTCTGAACTATTTCAAACTGAGACTGAAGCTAATGCTTGCTGGATAATGTATATGCAAAAAAAGCTCATCTGTCTCAGAAATTTTTCTTAAGTAACGTTTTGCGGGTCACTTTTTTCATTTTGCAGAAATAAAAGTCACCAGGCAGGGCCTGAGAACCGACATTTTTTTTTCGTAGCCTTATTGACTCTTATTATTTCCACAGGCCTTTAACCAGAGACGACAAAAAATTAAATTGTACTGCTTGTGGTACAAGAGTCAGTTGTTGCACTTCTGAACAAGCTTTGCGTTTTAATAATTGTCTTTCTGAAATCGCTTGTGGGTTTTGCTAAATAACTATTGGATAGAGAGAACAGATAAATGGTTAGGGATTTACAGTTTCGGTCAAAAAAACTGCCCTTTTTCGTTATATCGAGGGTAGTAATAACAATCACGGAGAAAATCAGTTATTTTGAACATTTCTGAACGGATTTTCGTGAAACAAAAACTGAACTGTTTATTATATTGTCTACTGTATTTCTACCCTTATTAAATACTACGTTAACTGACTGAAAATAATTGGCCGAACGAGAAAAACTTAATATCTGATGATATTTCGTACACCAGTGGAAGGATTTTCATGAAACAAAGACTGAATTGCATATTATATTTTTCTGCTGAATATTGCATGTCATACGTATAGAAATATAGCATATATCATAACAATTAAGCTAGTTTTTGTTGTATTCAATTCTATCCAGTAATTTATGAGATAATATTATTAGTTATCAACTCGTGCTGCTCGCTCAGCCAATTATATTTGGCTACGTACCATTACATGTAATACGTATGTTAATATAGCTGATAGCATAATAAGCAACCCAGTTTTTGTTTTACTCAATTCTGTCCAGTAATTTTCGAGTTATCAACATTTTCGTTCAGTCACATACATTAAGCCTGCAACTGCTTCCGTATAACGAAGGCGTTTTTTTTTACCGGAACTGTACAACTTGTACTCGAAAAACTCCATTATGCAAATCTTCATTGTCCAACTAAAGGATTGTTTACATTGAAGGGTAGAACTCATGATTTATGCAAATACTCGAAGAATTGGTCCAGAAACGGAGACGGAACAAGCTTGATTTTTTTCTAACCTTTTTTAAAACTGTCAAATTTCTAAACTTTTCTCGAGAGTGGAGGTTTTGGATAACGGATGATTTATGCAAATACTTTAATTTCAATTAATGAACAACCACGTGAATTGGTTGTTCATCCATATAGAAGTTCGAGTATTTGCATAAATCATCGTTATCCAAAACCTCCACTCTCGAGAAAAGTTTACAAATTTGACAGTTTTCAAAAAAGGTAAAAAATGCAGCTTGTTCCAACAACTGAGATTGTACTGTAATCTAAAACTGAATACATATTTTTTGCACACATGCAAAATTACTGCTTATTGAAAATAGTCTGATAAAAATCGCAAAAACCCTAATCAGATATTATCAAAACTCACTCCCCTAAAAACACGTCTCTCTTCATACTAATAAAATACTACAATCTACGCAGAACTGAATTGTGCATCCCACAAACAGAACAGAAACATTAACATACATCACGCAAACTTTCTTTTTAACTGCAGCTACATTGATACTCTTTTGGCAAATATTGAGTTTTCAGACTGTACCCGTGGAATTCTGGGATGGCAAAGATGAATTTCAGAAGTTTCAATAAGTTACATTTATCAGGCTTTTATAAACGTTGACAACAGTTTACACAAGATTCTAACATTTCAAAATACATAACAGAATGTCAAATTTGGTTATAAGTGAAAATACGATTTAATTGCTATTGATTAATACCACGGTGAATACCATTCTACGACAGAGCCAGGTTATCTGCAGTATATTTAAACGCATCGTACTCATCTGCTGCTCAGTTTGTATTCACGACTTCTTACATTGAATGTTAAGAAGTAACAAGTCTTGTTACTTACCTTGGATATTAGCTTCACGATTCACAAATCCCATAGATACAAGCTGCTCCAGTTGTGCACGGTACCTTTCTTCAGGCGGCAAGTCTGAATTCTATTAGGATACAAAAGGAAAGGCCATGAGTAACCAAGTTTACACATTTGAGGTCAGATCTTGAAGTGTGGAATTAAAATAAATTAAATGCTTCTTACTCCTCCTTGTGCAAGACTAGAAATCATTTGGGACATGAACTGATTGAAGACGTCCACATTGGCTGCTGGATTACTGCCAAGGGGACTGGAAGGTGTGGTGGTGGTGGTCGAAGATGTAGTTGAGGTGGTATTGGTAACTGGCGTGGTAGACGTGTTGGAGTCGGTCCTTGCAGGTGCTGGATTTGTAGGGGCCATTGGATTTACTGGAGGAAAAGACATCCCAGTGCCAAGCCTAACAAACATAGTTTAATACGAAATTACTAGCAAAATCTATACATCTTGGTGGGGTACATTCATGGTATAAATACAGATTACAAATTTTCCCTTATACAGCAAGTCGGGCAAGAAATGTGATATTCATTTATAACAAAATTCCTTTGGGGACAGTAGAATGATTCGACGCTCACCTAAGCCACAGCACAGATTTATTAAAATTATGAAAATTGCTGCCTCTAACGGATTCGAATTTCGAAGCAACAAATAACACCTAGTCATTCATGGCCACTGGGTACCAACAGTCATGAATGTTACTTGCTGGGAATTACGTTTACCTAACGTTTCTAAAGCAAGAAAATCTTCACATCTGAACGCGTGCACAGCATGACTAAGTGCAAGAAATAGCATGAAAGAATGACGACTTGAAATCTTAGAATACTAACCCTGTGAGGAGGTTAGGGGCAGCTTGTCGCAGCTGTTCCATCGCTTGCTGTATTTGAACGACCGCTTGCAGCGCTTGAGGGTTGGTTATAAAATTCTGAACCTCTGGGTTCTGCATCTGTGAACAAAAAAAATATTATTTTTTTTTTAATCCCTAGAATTAAATTACTCAATTAAATTTTTGTAATATTGTCGGCTTTAAGTTGAAAATTCCTGACAGTTAAAAGTTCTTGATTCTTCCCGACCAACGAACCCGATGATAAGTGGATTCAACCACTTCAATGACCACACAAGTGCCGAGTGGAAGCCATCTTGATGGTCAGGGCGCACACCCTGTGGCAACACTGAGGGGAGGCAGGATGGGTAATTGGGTATTAAGTATGTATTCTAAGGATTAAAAACAGATTTACTAATTCTGGTTGGGAATGGAAATTTAGTGTTTTTATTCCCCAATTAAATTTTTGCAAGGTAGAGATTTCGAAAACTGGATGGTAGCCAGTTGCCGTTGTTGCTTCTCAGGTTAGATCCCTGCAGTTGCCTATAGGATCTTCTGATGTAAAGAGATTGGTTCGAGGGAAGATATAATGCAGCCGATTGGGTATTATGTCCTGTCAGACAGTTGAAACGCAGCCGATTGGGTATCATGTCCTGTCAGACAGTTAAAAAGCAGCCGATTGGGTATCATGTCTGAAGACAGTTGAAAGCAGCACAGGAGGGGGAGGCGGGTCTGAATCTTGAGGGTGGTTTTCTAACCATTGTCAAAGGATCCATACGTTTTCTCGCAGGCAACTCCAGGAAGCAATCGTGGATGGAGTTATCTGTTCTGTGTTGGATTTGTAGGGAAGGAAAAACTCTGTTCAGTCTTTTCTCCATTTCAAATCTTTAATAACATTGAGGTAGTGCAGGGCCCTACTACCTCCTCCTTGTCCCCTACCAGGGGATCTAGGACTAGAAGCGTGAAGGGAGCGTTACCTGAGACTTCACTCAGAATGGGGAAAGCCTCACCAAGCTGTATTTTGGATCAAATACCATATAGTCCGAGTCTATTCAAGGCTTGAGGCTCGCTTTAGCTTTTTCCAGAGGCAAGGGCAAGAAGAAACACTGTCTTTCTGGTGAGGATTCCAAGCGACACACTCGCAGTGGCATGTAAGGTTCATTTAGGAGACTTGTTAGTACCAAGGAAAGATCCCATATGGAAGTAGCTTCCTGGAGAAGAGTCTCTCTTTGACAACAGATGTAAAGCCAGCAACTTTAAGAACAGAGTTGATAGCTGAACAAAAAAACTTCAATGGCAGACATGTTCGTGCCAGAGGATCAGGCTGGTTTCCAGAGCACCAACGATGCCACAGGAAGCCACTTGTGTTCGTAGATCTTGCGTGTACTCCCTCCGAGGCATCAGACAATGAGGTTGAGAACTTGCTCCGAAAGGTCATTAGCTTGAATGAGCTGGAGGATAGTAGCCCGGCGTGAAGTTGTTAGGACCGATACTGCATGGTGTACGATCCTGCTTTTCTTCCTTGCGAGCAGATTCTCCGTCTCGGCAGCTCCCTGGAGTAAGTCGATTACAAGTTCCAACAAACAACGGTTAAGCTAGCTTCTCTGGGGCGATGACAGTTTCTTTGGTCCACGAGGCTCCTAGAACAGCAGACACCCAACCTTGAGGGTCCGAGAAGGGACTTGTGTAGTTCGGGGGCTGGTCATTTGAGCTTGAGGCTAAATGTCAATTATCAGAATTGCCAAAGTATGAAAATCCGCTCACATCAATCAAATTAAGTTTAAATTAACCTTTACGGTGACTGAATTGGATGTCGGCATCACTTTTTTTGGAAATCTTGACTACCTTTTTAAAAAAAAGGTAGAATACTGTATATAAACTTAGCTTTCAGTTCTTGGTTTTTATAGGCTATGCTGCACTACTTCTAAGTTTGAACTGGACAAAGTGGCTTTCAGCCCTTCCTGCTCTCAATCAATTTATTATGATTCATTAGAAAAAAAAAAGAATTACAACAACTGAGTAGCCAGTGTTAAAATAAAACGCCGTTCTGGTAAAAGTTTCCTCAAAATATGTAAGACGCAACATTGAGTGGTTGTCGCTCAGGTGTCACCAGATGACAACGTTGAACAAATCAAACGTTCTTTTTCATATTGTGAAAGGCCTAACGATAAATAGGCATAAAGTTCACCAACACAAGCAGATTTCCACGGAAGCCGCAAAATAAGAGAAATATCATTTCCAAACCGATCTAGGATCATAAACATGGCTCACAGTGGAATATTTCACCAAAAATGGAGGGCGAAAACAAATAATTCGTGTCCGATCTATCGGGAAAATTCAAAACACAGACGGCACGGGAGTGCTTCCACTCAGCGCTGCACGGCACTTGAGGTGCCCAGATCCAGCTATCATTGGGTTTCTTGGTCAGTTATAAGCAAAACTTTTAAATCTGTCAGGAATATTAGTCTTCAAGCAGACAGTGATATAAAAATTTAATAGGAGAGGTGTTCTGGGATAGAAACATCCATTGATTATAAATAATAAATCACAAAATAAAGGGTTAAACGTAGCATTAACGACTGGTCTTGTGACTGCACCACAAGGGTCTGAGTTGGGGGCCACGCCTGGGCAGGTTTTCTTCTTCTTTCTCAGCCAGTCGTCAATGACAATTGTATGCTACAAAAAAATGGTAGCCACTTTTTACACGAATTGAAGGCGGACAATATTTCAATAAACTCTAGTTGAGTTTAGATTCAAAGACACGGGGTGTCGGAGAGACTTCCAGAAAAATCAACACTTCAGAAAAATTCCGAGTGTTGACAATATAATAACATACTGGAATATACCGGAGTTGGGCACCATTAGGTTAAGTCAGTCATGGGGCGTAAACAAATTGCGCCATTTTGAATGGTGCTATGCTTCAAAATTGTTATGGCACACCCATCTTAAATTATTTCTCAAAAAAACGAAGACACACATATTTCAGCAACAAATTTACTCCAAGTCACGCAATGAAACTTGTTTATGGCTTTGCCTCTTTCCAGTGTTCGCAAACCTTGTGAACCTTGCGGACCTTTCATCTTGTATAAAAAAAATTAGCACCAGTCAACTAATGAAAATAAATGGGCTGTATTCTTTTTTTTTTTGTAAGATATCTATTTTGTAAACTACAGGGCTTGTACCAAGTTAAAGGGTCGAAAAAAGTTACTTTCAGAACCAAAAAAGTGACTTTTAAGTGACCTAGCAGATAAGAAAAAGGTGACCAAAAGAGACAAAAAAAAAAGGAAAAAATTAACCCCTTATTTTCCTTTCTTTTTTTTCGTTCAAATTTTATTAAAAAATTACAAAGATTATTCCTTTTACTTTAGAAATAATGAAAAACGGGGTTTTACCCCTAAAAATAGTTTTTACTTATCCTAAAATACTTACCTGTATTTTCTGCTTTCCATGTTTGGAAATGCTTTCCGTCCCAAACCATTAAACTTAATGCTCTCTAGGTTCATGCACCGGCGCTCCCTGGAGCCCATGGCCACAACGGCCGAGCCCCGTTCTCCCGCTTCACAGTTTGTCTCACCTATCCCTAAAGACGGTTCGACGCGGGAGGTGGGAGGGTTCCTACAGGTAAGTATTTTAGGATAAGTAAAAACTATTTTTAGGGGTAAAACCCCGTTTTTACTACTCTCCTAAAATACTTACCTGTATTTTCTGCAGAATTTGTCACCCCCAATGGGGAGGGCGTCGAACCCGCGCCTTGCATGAACCCATGTCCCCTAAACTCCGCAACACGGAGTTCCGAGGGACTAGAGCAGCGTCACTTACCCTCGCTTCCATAGAACGACACACCCCTTGGTGACCTACAGTTGGTCCCTGTATGACCTTCCCGTTAAGTCCACCTTCCTCTGGTAGTGTGAATGAATGTGATCCTGCTATTCCATAGAACTACCGACAGAGCCTTCTCCAGAATGGTGCCCATCCTATATGTCACCGTAGTTGCCCTGGCCCGTAACTTAAGGGCGTTTATTCAATCGCACTCTCTCCAACCGGTCTCGCCTGCGTAGGCTTCGGTGACGGCCCTACCAATTGACATACCAACATTCCCATTAAGACCCCTCCTCGGGTGGGTGCCCCATCGCAAGGCAACTTCACGACGAATGGTCTGGGAAGGGGCGAAACCCCGTGTTTCGTCCCCCACACAATCTACCACATTCCTGGAAGCTGTGAAGTAGTGATTGAGTGTTCCCACCAAGCACTGAATTTTCCCCATACAGCCCCATCACAACTGCTAGTCAACCTTACCACCCGCGGGTGGGTTTGTCCTCAGGTTTGTGGGTCTTGGCCCTGAAACCTGGTTGCTGTACTAGACACACACGGGACCTGTGCTGGTGTAGCGCAGATTCTCCTTGCCTCTGGCCAGCTCACCTCGTTGTGCCGCCATCTTTAGTGCAACCGAACACACAGTCTTGACTGCCACCCTCCAAATGGTGCCTCAAGGGGTTCGAGGTCAGGTCCGGAGAGAAATTGGAGCACTTTCAATAGGTCACATCGCTGACATAGACGCGTGTCCTCGGGCAAAGCATGAAGAAGCACTACCCCAATTCCGACATGACACTGTCTGAAAACCACCTCTCCTTCCCTATTGGTGAAAGTAACAAGTTTATCCTGCCAGGTTGCCTTTGATGGCTGTTGGTGACAGGCTGGCTCGAAACAGCTCCTCTTAGAATCTACATACTTCCTGTGCCAACGGGTACACATTGAAGGTGGAGCACCACACAAAAACACCCCCTCTATTTCTCATCACAGACCCTGACCACTGAATCACGTATGGACTGAAAGCGTGACCCGGTCACCTCTCTGGAGAAACCGAAGAAAAATAGCCACCTGTGAATGTGTAGCACTTCTGGATTCGGATGGGGCTGCGCCAGACACACCCTAAATGAAAACATAAGACGTGCACAGTGGCCTAAGTCACCGGAAATAATCAACTGATCCCAACTAAGAAATCACGCCGGTTAAGTTCCAACTAAAAGCAACCAACCAGCGAACTCAATAAGTCGTTCATTAACAAAAAATTCTCAACTCGCCAAGAGGAAATATACACTCGGAAACATACTGCTCGCCAACTGGGAAACCACCCAGGTAAGCCGTGGTCTTATAAAAGTAATTCATAATTAAAATGAGCAGTACAGTAAGTACAATACCATAGCACATTCACTTTAAAATTGGAAAAGAAACTCCCAAAAGATAAAAACCAGCAAGGCGGCGGCAATAAAGAATCCTATACAAGTACTCAAATAATTACGTTAACGGCAATAAGACGACAGACCAGGGCGCCGTCAGTGCTATTGCCTAACTCACTTGTACCCAGGTCTCGTAAAGTCCAAGCGACTGAACGGAGGCCCCAACAACAACTACGACCCACCTTGGAGAAATCAGTACCAACCACTCCACATTACCCAGTGCGACGGTGCACGCCGGTAATGTATCAGTTGTAACACTGATATAACCTCTGTTCACATCCACAACTAATATACCATCGTTATGCGACTGTGCTGGATGACGCCGACACCAACACCCACGTGTGACTGCGACTCCACGATTGACAAGTGTCGTTGGACGGTATGCACCACCAAGAAGTGTTACAACAAAAATGTGGTTAAGCATTTGAATAATCTTTGCCACCCCGGTCAGTGTTCGGAATGTAGTCGACTGAACCGGTCAGACCTATTTCAGGTCAGCGATCTTAGCGCTATGGGACCCATCCAATAATGTAGAAAACGACTGGGAAGACACCGATAATTGTGGCTGGGACTTGTCTAAAATAAAACTCCTACTACAGTAGGCTGGAACAAAAACGATAGCAAGTATGTGCACTGCCTTCATCTTTCCATCCCATCCGTAACGTGATTCGAGGGTGCCGCGCGTCAAGCCAGCATTCGAATGAAAGTCACATTTCCCCTGATGTCATAATGACACCTACTAAAATCAACACATCCTGCAAATTCACGGCAACATAACAGCAATCCCTCAGCTGACACTGGTGGTTGTAAGAACCAAGCACAATGACAAAGGGTGGAGAGCGCAATTTATATCGAAATCTTTAAAGGTCAATTAAGAGTAAGAATAAAATTACCAAATTTTTGGTAATGTCCACGACTTAATAAAACACTAATAATCACTCGTGCACTGGCAATGTTAGCAACACAGCCGACGACCGGAATTTTACAAATAGAATTACGTTATGACCAACATTCTGTCTACTTTTTCCCCAAAATGAAAAAGTTAATTACCGCCGGTTAAAATAAGTAAAGTAGCCTACTTTCGTCTTTAGTCCGTCGTAATTTTAAAATCCTATGCCAATACAATATAAAGAGTAATTGATCAGAACATGTTAATGTTAACCAATTTATCAATCGCCAGTAAGTTACTTCCAAAGGAAGCCTTATAAATATTCAAAAAACCAATTGCGCAAAATTACGTAAGTTCATTCACCGTCGAGGAGCATTGAATGCTATTGATATAATCATGTTTAACGGCCACGAGTCCCCAAAGCAAACTTGATCCATGTTAAACGTAACAATTACACAATGGCCAAACATCCAACAGTCGCCGAAAACAAATTGATACGAGAATTATCGGCCGACCGCAATAAGTCCAGTCACTCGGTTTGCATTCCAAAAGGGACAAATCAATTTCCACCGATCGAGCTGAAGGAATTAAGGAACCGCAACCACAAGTTTCCCAGACTATTCGTAGTGCACTGCCGTCAGTGAAGCACCTACGAACCCTGCCCAAGCCACCGATGTTACTCATGTCGACATGCGACTGCGACATCTGATTACGGCAGCGACCTCTACACTAGACTACGACAGGTGACGACACTTTGCGACAGACACCGATGTGTGCCCGCGGTTCGTGACCACTACATGTGCCACCATGTCCAGTGTTCGGGATGTAACTGACTACTGGCCAGATATACCAGCGGTTGACGATTTTAGCGCCACGGGACCCATAGATTGGCCTTGCCCAGGTTGACTGGGAGGACAGCGATAATGTGACTGCGACTTACCTAAAGTTCCACTCCTACCACAATACACCAAGATTAAATTAACAGGCCAGCACGAGAGCGTCTACAAAATTCCCATCTCTGTCGCCTCGCGATTCAAGGGTGCTATGCCTCAAGCCAGCCCACGAGTCACTGTCACACTTCCGTAGGTGTCCAAATAACACCAAATCATAACATGTACTAATCCAATGATAAAACACATGAAACGTAACATGCAAACCCAATATGTCAAACTTACCTAGTGCTCGGGAGGTAATCGACTACCGGCCAGATGTACCAGCGGTTGACGATTAAAGCACTACGGGACCTACCACGTGTCCCCTCTCTAGCACTCGGGATGTAATTGACTACCGGCTAGATATACCAGCGGTTGACGATTAAAGCGTTATGGGACCCATCGACTGACCCTACCTAGGTTGACTGGTAGGACAGCGATAACGTGACTGCGACTTACATTAAAGTTAAACTCCTACTATAATACACCAAGATTAGATTAATAGGCTAGTATGAGATCTTCTACCATCTCTCCATCCCTGTCGCATTGTGATTCAAGGGTACTGCGCATCAAGCCAGCCCACGAATCACTGTCACATTTTCCTAGGTGCCAGAATAACACCAAATATCAAAGCACGACTTGCAATAATCCAACGATAAAACACTTGCAACATAACTTTCAAAGAAATATGTCAAAACTCCTACTGCAATTATACACCACGAGCATACAAGAATTGGGACGAGGGTTGCCAATGCCCCCCTGTCGCGCTTTTGGGTGGATCTTGGCGTCACTTGCTCCTTTTTTGGCTTTGAACGACGTGTGTGCCCTTGGTTTTCATGCTGCGGTGGTGTCTTTGCTCCTAGATGGCCTTGTTGGTATTTATGTCTAATTAAGCCACATAACCTGTAGGTATTATTTTGCTCTTGTTGGTATGTGAATTACTTATATTTATGTAATCTTAATATTGTAAAACTTCATAATATGGCTAATCTTTCTATTACATGTCTTCATTGATGAATTATTTATTCTTCGTGCGCCGTGGTGCAATTGTCACGTGATGCGGCGCTAGCGTTTTGGTGTCTACTTCGGGGATTCGTTATGTGAGACGATTGAGAAGTGAAGCCGTGCACTTCGGTGTGCGTGGTCAGATTGGTTCTTTGTTGGCCGCTACAAGACACTTGGGGCCGATTGCCATGGGTTTCTTTCTGCGCAAAATGTCCAGGTGTGAAGACACGTTGACGCAACGCTACAACCGAGTCACAGTAATCTTGCATTGAAGCCTGCCAATTCATTCGTTAAAATGTCGACCTGTGTTCCTAATTCCGTAAGAAGTTTTGCTCTCCCACTTGTATGCAGTAATTTGGAAGGTTGACGAACATTTATGCAGGTAATGCGTTGTTTCCAAATCCTACTTAGGTTGTGTCGTAATGAAACTGGACTTATTTGCTTATAGAGTCTGTGCCACGCCCGAACGCGCTTCACGGCACAGACGTGCGTGAATGAATTGGTCCGTCGGGTTATTACTCGTGGTTCGTTGTTGCGCTGCCGTCCCCACGGTTAACTTTTCTAGAGGTATTTCTCCGGTTGATATTCTTTGCCATGTTCCCGTGAAATGTGCACGATTTAGGCCTGTTGGTGAAAGACATGATATCTTGTCAGGCATTATAGAATCAGCAGTAGGAAACTGTAGCAGCGAAATGAATGTAGAGCAGTTGTTAATACTTAACGTAACTAGTGTTTTAACCAGATACTTAACTGAATTATATTTATACTGAAGAGTATTGGAGGCGCCCTCCGAATATATATATATATATATGAATATGAATTGATTATTAAATTTGTTGCAACTACTTAGAACTGCTTGACTTCATTCTGTAGCATATTTGTAATATTGTCCTGTCAATTAATCCTACCCTACCACGCAAGTGCTCGAGGACCTCTCCACCCCCCCCCCCATGTCGGGGCAGAGGGACGGGCTACTGTCGCCACACGACTGCTACTGTCGCCACACGACTGCGACTGAGCGACTGCTAATTGGGGGCGACCCGAGCAAGTCACGTCAGTTGTGGCGATGGCGACTGGGCGACTGCTTTATGGGGACGACCCGAGCAAGTCATGCCAGTCGTATCATCATTATCCATAACCAAAAGCTGTTATGTTATTAAAAAAGCACATTAAAAATAGCAGTACCCACCTTAATCCTTTACTATTATTTATAACATCTATAATCGTCGATCGGTCCGACTGCCTCGACTTTATCTTATGCCGCCACGACACTCACGCTATCGGCGCCAGTCCAGCCGCGTGTCTCCCACAGTCGGCGTGCCATTCAAAATTGGCAGCACTCACACGTTAAGCCTTCGGAAAGCCGATGCCTAACCGAACTTGCCGGTCCGGGCACATCTTACAGCAGTCGCTTCGTGAATTTCCTTTGTTTACGACAACGGGCCCGCCATTCTAATGACTGGCCCGTGTTGCACGACACTGGAATATAACTATTCTTCACGCACAGAAACACCACACATCCACAACACAAATCCCTCGATCTACTGTCAGAACAAAACGGCTGTATTAAATCGAAGTCGATCGTGTTTACAATCGGCCGATGTACGCAATTTGCGTAGCACTCCATACACGTACGGAATCGTATTTAAAATTGATTCGAGCCCCATATTTACGATCTTAGCCAGCTCGTGGCCCCATAGTCTCCATCCGTGGATGGAAGACGATCGGTGATGCACGCCATTAACTCCTTTGTCCGGTACTGCCGATCCGTGGATCTTCATCTCGACGAACCACCATTTTACGTCCAAACCAGCACAGATTTTCTAATTAACATCGCATATCCGAAAGATGGACTTCCTTCACTATCGTCTCCATCCTTTCCGAAGCAGGAATCACGTTTCAATCCGCCATTTCTAGGCCTAATTTGGTTGAGCGAAAAACGATGCGACTTTACTCGTCGCGTCCCAAACAAACTGTGAAGCGGGAGAACGGGGCTCGGCCGTTGTGGCCATGGGCTCCAGGGAGCGCCGGTGCATGAACCTAGAGAGCATTAAGTTTAATGGTTTGGGACGGAAAGCATTTCCAAACATGGAAAGCAGAAAATACAGGTAAGTATTTTAGGAGAGTAGTAAAAACTTGGTAACAACGGCATAGTTAGTAAAATATTTGCTATCATCAGGTCTACTTTTTTGCAGTTTTTAAAAAACTCGCTATCAATTTTGATTTTCTTTTTTTCAATTGACTTTTAGACGTCTTGTGTGGGGATTATAATTGTTCATAGCCCTTAATCACTATTGTACTTCACCATATTTTGAATTAATAGGATATTGGTGTTTTGGGGGGTGGGGGTGGTCCTGGAACCCTGTTCAATTTGACAGTTTATTTGAAATGAAGTGCAGGTAGCCCTTTGTTTGGACTTGTTTTATAATTTTTCGTTTTCATGTTTCATTTCAAGTATGATACTTCAATAAATACGCCCAACACTTTTTTGTTATCTGTGCTTACATTTAGGTAGTACACACGTACTGACACTGATCAGAACAGTTTTCAGTGGTTTTCAAATCAGTTTAAAGAAGATTGTTACCTACTACATTGCTGACAAATGGCAACAGCCATCCTTGTTTTTAATGTGTTGGTTTTTATTATTATTTTTTTTTATACAATAAATCATGGTTCGTGTTCACTTTAATTTGGGAACCGGTACCGGCAGGTGCCAAAAGCTGCAAGGACCGTCACCGGAAGCACCGGTAAATTTTGGCTCCAGTCAATCCCTACCAAGAATCCCTGGACATCATTATAAAGAAGTTTCACTGTATACAGAAATTACTTGTTTCGGTATCTGATGGGCTAAGGGGTATCATAAATAAGGTCACGTCTGTATGTATTTAATTTATCAGGGGTCGAATTTCCAGATTTCGATCCCCCAAAATCTGTTACAGCGGTGCAAAAAAAAATGCAAAACCAAAAAGTAAACCAACACTGTGGTCTCCTATTTTATAGCCAATGAAAATTCTTACATTCAGCATCACAATAATATACTGTTTTCCTGTTCTTTGCTTAAAACTGACTTAACTTCACTATTCAAATGAAAAAAAACCTATACCCACAGTTTAACCAAATGTAGCAAAAAAGGGAGTTCATCATCGGAAATCTAATTCTAAGCTATTTAAAATGCCGCAAATCTGTAGCTTGTGCGGTTCATAAGTTACGAAAAATTCAACTTCGGCGTGCAGCTTTGCACTCCAAGAGCTGCACCAGGAGTGCAAAATGCGATTTTGGAGTGAAATTTGCCCCTGTGCATCCGAATATTTCGACCCCCGATTTATTAAACAAAAGTTTAATTACAAACCTGCTGGAGGAATTCTGGTAACATCCCCCTCATTTGATCGAGCAACTGTGGATTGCTTGCAAATAATGGATTGCTTCCCAATACCTGAAACATTATTTAAAAGACAGAAAATAACATTAATATAAAACAATAAGTTCGAAGAAGAAGTCACGAAATTAAAACACCTTTCCTTTAGATTAGTTGTAGCTATGTCCCACCATTCAAAAACAAGCAATGAATAGGGCCGAGTTAACTCGTCATCGGTACAGAACATTTGTACTGCAACTCAACATGTTAAGAGCACAGAATTAGGTTTTTTACACCCTCATCCTTTAGCAGACAATCATGTTTTTGTCGTCTTCCTCTGAATAAATGTAAAACTTGAATGTAAAAAAATTCATTACTTTTGCATATTTATATTCAAGTACTCTAAGAGCCAAAACATGCTGCCAAATGTACTTGAAGTCGGAGAAACCTATTTCAGCCACTGACAAGTTCACGGTTTAAAAGTCAATGGGGAAACTGGAGGAAAATAGACCCTACAAATAAGCAGCACTTTTTCTTCCCATATAACACAGTACATCAGAAACATGCATTGTAAAACAATCTGGTCAAACTGGTTTCAAAAGCAGCAGTTTACAGGGGAAAATTCAGAATTACATTTATTTACCTGTGCAGCGACATCAGGATTTGCTGACAGTGCTTGGAACATACTTTGGGTATACGGCGCATTGAGCATATTCTGCATTAACTGTGGACTTTCCATCAGCTGCTGCATCAGCGATTGCATGCCTGGGGTATTGAACATTCCTTGAGGTGGAGCGGTTGGGCTACCGGTACTTTCTGAAAAGACGGTATCAAACAATTATCTATAGCTATTGTCAAGCAAACAGATTTGAAAAAAAAACAAAAGCAGTACCTAACCAATCTTGGCTATTAGAGCCTGATCAATAAGTCAGTTGCTGAACAAACTAAGTTAAACTGTTGAAAATTTGCGAAATTGACGGATTTTCTGGGTTGAGAGTGAGCGTTAATGTGATTTCGTATTTTTGCGTAATTTTTGAGTTG
>JAHWFP010265291.1:3828-36521 GCA_023313725.1 Lithobius niger
GACTGAGGTTGGCGCCAAAGACCCAGTTGGCGACGCCCCATTAACCCCAAACCCCCCCCCCCCCCCCATTTTCTACATTTTTTTTTTAAACTATGGCTCGCTAGGAGCACTGCTTGGGTAAGGTTTTTCCTCCCTTTGTTTCTGTCTGTACGTCTTCTGCTTATTATTGGCCATAATAAGGCTAGATTTGCGAAAGTATGGGTGCAAATACCAATGTGTTGCTGTGCCCTTCCTTTAATATCCTTCCTTCTTTCTTTCTTTCTTTACTATTTATTGTTACTAGCTAATTGCGATCGCATAAAGTAATTCATGCGGTCGATTTGGCTGAAATTTGGTATTCAGTACAAATTTCCTGGTTTGGCTTTACGTTCTATTGTTAATGGGTTAGTAAAAATGGAGACTCGCTTTGCACAGAATTGTAAGCAACGTTGCTGAAGCCAAAACGGTACGAATCTTGTCGATGAGCCACTTTGTATTTCTGTGTGTGCATTTTAAAATTATTGTGTACCTGTCACGTTAATAAGAAATGCTTCATATGTATTTCTTATAAACATGACAGGCTACAATAATATGAATCAAGGCGAACTTTACGCTATTACAAGAAGCTCACAATCGATAACAAGCTGACGTAAACCAGGTATAAGCGATGTAATACGCAAATATCATGAGGGTAAAACCGACAACCCAGCTTTTATGAAAGTATTGATATAATAATAATAATAATAATAATAATAATAATAATAATAATATTACATTTGATCGCACATAAGGCGGAAGGGCGGCGCAAGGATTTGTCGCCGAACCTTTAACTGCAGACCCACGTAAAAAAGTGCTTTAAGTTTGCAAAGAATAATGCTCGGGGCGCAGAAGGAAAAGGCGAAGGATAGAGGTCATTAGACGTGTCTTGAAGGAATCCAGCGTTGGGGAGGAAACGAACGAATCATCACGAGTTCCACCCTCAGAGCGAAGAAGGACCCCCGGGAATTCAGACGGAATCTCAGAAGGACGAGCTTCAAAAAGTTACCCCGAGTTTTAGTGAACAAGTTAATTTCGAAAAATAAGAGTTCCAAAGGGAGCATGGAATGCACAATCTTTAAAAATTGAACCAGGTCCGCCCTCCAGCACCTGCACTCAAGTGTATCCAGCTTGAGAAGATGCAGTCGTTGACTGTATCGCAAAGAATGCATGCCGGCAACGCTTTAGTATGTTTCCTTTAAACGGCTTCAAATCGATCAATATCCTTAAGGAGATTATGTGACCAGACCTGACTGGCATACTCGAGCAGTGGCCTGACAAAGAATTTATAAGCCCAAATACTCGTGTTACGGCAAACCAGAGTTAAAACAACGGCAAACCATCGCTGATCTGCGGCTGGCTGCTGCAGCAATAGAAAATACAGTGAGTGGTGAATTTCAAATCGTTCTGAACTCAGACTCCAAGATTGCTGAAACTGTCAAATGTTTCCCTCAGGTAGAAATCACCTAGTAAATAATTAAGGCTGCTAGAAGATCCACCAATAGTGATGGATTATGAAAACCCGGCAGACACGGGACGAGCTTGCATAAAATCATGAAAGTGTAGCACGTGTCTTTCCGATTTTATGATCTAAACTCCACCCACTTATCTGCGATATTCATAATCTAAGGTCTTTAACTTTTTGGTATGAGGAGGATTAATGCGTATGAAACACTCACAATGAATATTTTCCTTCCAATACTTTCTATGCTGCCATACCTGCTATCGGTTGTAAGCTTCTTGCGAAACTGTGAAGTTCGCCATATGCGGATTTATAACCTTGAGAGTTTGCAATTATTCACCACAACCACAACCACAAACCATGCACAAAAAGTGTCCCAATCCACTAGGGGTGGCACGATAATCGATCATTCGATAATATCGCGGATAAAAAAGTTCGTCGGTTATCGTATCACACTTTTTCTGATTTATCGAATTATCGTGCAAACCTCGATGCTTAAATTGCCGTATCTCGGAAACCGTAATAGCAAGAAACAAGCGGTTTGCGGCATTGCGTGCGGAATTACAAAGGCTCTACAACCAAGTGTGCAATACTGTTGCTAGTCACATTATCTGATTGGAGAGTTAGTTTAATGCAAACAATATTTAGTCATTCAGTAGCAGCCCAACTGCTAAATTGTTCCTACATGATGAGGAAGTAATGGGCAATAACAAGTGCATTTTCATGTCACTGGCCAAATGGGAGTGCGACACACTTAATTCACTTCACGAAGGTTGCACTGTAGGCTTTAGCCAAGGTTTTATTTTAAATTAACAAAACTAAAATGGTTACTCTAGCCCCAAAATTTGTTTTATCGAGCTATTATCGATTATTATGGCGATAATTTCAAAATTTTATCGGTATAAAAAATTTTGTGTCGTGCCACCCCTACATTCCACAATATTCAGGTCGTTTTAGCTTCAACAGTGAAGGTATAGCAAGTAGTGCAATGTGAGTCCCCATTTTCACCACCACATTTACAATGGGGGGCAATTGCTTTGATCATAGATGGCGTGTTTTCAGCATTAAATCAGCTACGATAGCTCCTACTGGCTCCTAAAACAGTTACATTTTGCGACGAGACAGAACAGATCGTAAAAGCCGAACCAGAATGTCTGCTCGTGATAGCATTGCGACACTGGATTGGTGTACCAAAGACGTCAAAATCGGCCTGTAACCTTCCACGAATCATGTGAATCAAGAAAACAAAGCCAATAGCACATGCGAATAAAAACAAGTCTAATATTTCGGTAGGCCTACCTACGAAAATACTGGCAGCGATACGTTCATCAGAGAGGTTAAAAAATAAATACTAAAACACCTTACATTACGCCGTAAGTGGATCAACCATGATGGTATGGTATGGTTGCCCCACTTATGGCATAATGTAAGGTTTTTTAATATTCATTTTTTAACCTCTCTGATGAAGGCATTGCTGCCTGTACAGGGTGGTCCACAAAAAAACTGGCGACCCAACATATTTTGTAAGGCCAACTTTTCTGTTAGCACCCCTCAGAATCTTCCCGTTTCATTAGCTTTGATTTCTGTCCTATCCTGGTTCCGAGGGGTGTTAACTAGAAAAGTTGGACTTAATGTTGGGTCGTTAGGTTTTTGTGGACCACCCTGTATTTTCGTAGGTACCGAAATGTTAGACTTGATTTTATTCGCATGTGTTATTGGCTTCGTTTTGATGATTCGTTTACTGCACATTACACTTCGTTACTCATATGATTGCAGCAATTTTGACCTTGTAGGTACGTAGTAACGCATCACTTCGCATAAAAATATCTTCTGTCTGGTCAGGGATTATGAAGCAAAAATTAGCCTACGCTTTCAATAACATGCTCAATTGCTCATAGGCCAAAGTTTTTCCTAATTAATTTGCTATTTGTTTTATAAACTGTCACTGTACTTTACAAGGACAACACATGAAGAAAATGAGGAAACAAGTACAATATGAGATTAGGTTCACATCAATTAATTACATAGGGAAGAAGAGATAAACCAATAATAATGCAGAGCTTAAAAAAAAAAGTTTAAAAAACCATCTCTCCGCTCGCAATCAACCACGAAAAAATATGACTCGTTTAATTTTCTTCCACCATCATGCAGCATATGTTCGACAGCATTTTTGACGTGCGTGGAGAATATTGCATTAGCACACGCAGCCAATTCCAAACTTTCTCATTTTTAGCGTTAAAGATAATCGTATTACTGTCAAAAATTACCCTACCGTCGTAGTAGAAGGAAAACGTGAAAATGACGTTTGCTGACGGCGGAGCGCGTATAACCCACGGGCAACATCTTATTCCAGTGTAGCGTACGTATACCAAGCGGTTCATTTTTTTTTCGGCCTGTTTTCTTTTTAGAATTGTGTTATGGGTAGATGATGATGATGCCATTACGTGCGAAGGGAAGCACAAATGGAGTTTTCAACTTTAATCCAATTATCCATCTTTACAGTCTTCTCCAAACTCGTAATTCGCTGAAATTAAGAATTCTTTCCCCGAACAACGAACGACTCACAGTTGTAACAGCCTCTTGTATGTAGACATACATACATGCTCATTTGTGCGTCTCGCCTTTTCCCAAGTCCCTGAACAAGGAATTACCATAAAAGGCGGAGGAGACAATGCAGCTGTCGGCGAAAAATAAAAAAAAACACACACACACACACACACACCAAAAGGAGAAAGAAAAGAAAAAAGGAAAAATAAACGAGGATAGAAAAGTTGATTTCTAAATTTCGTTATGAGTCGGGGACAGTGACTTTCAAAAACGTGGAATACGAACAGATCGTCATGTATCGTCCGCTTATTATGCCTAAGATAGACTTTTAGACTGCATTAAAGGTGCATTTTCACCTTTTCAACTACTAGATGCAGCATAAGAATCTTCGAGCAATATAAAGAAAATAGCGGTAAATTTAAAAAAAGGAACAACACTATTCGCAGCAGCGCCGCGATTTTTTAAAACTGAAACGAGATCACGTGACCTACGTCAACCTATTGGATGACGGAGAATCTGGAACGTGGATGCTGTGTTTAGAATATGGGGTAACGCTATCGAAATGGTGAAAGGCACCGTTAATGCCACCTAAATATTTTAATAATCAACGCCAGTGTTTTGTAATGTTACTTACTTCTTAAAATGTACACGGGTAAAAAGTGATGATTTTTTATTGAACTAAGCAAATGAACAAATAAAAAAATTGCATTGCTTTAAACAATAATTTAACTGGTAAACCACAGCAGCACTAAACAGATGCAATTTTCTCAATTGTACATTTGCTTATTTCGATTAAAAATCGTCAATATTTATTCGTGTACATTGTAAACAAGTAAATTGAAACTTCAATCATATAACCTTTTTGTACGGCACACTTGACGTTTTTGTTTGTTATTAGTTTTTGTTTCTACATCAGTGTGGAAAATTCAGGATGAAAGTTTTGAAGTTTATGTGTTACTTCAGGTGATGTGGCATAGGGGAGGTTATGTGTAGACCTAATAGCTGGTTCACACCGTCACGACAAACGAACGGCAAAAGCAAGGAACGGCGGCGACCAACGACACTAAAAATTAGACCCGTCACACCAGCACGACCGACCAAAGAACGTCCCAACGTCCCAATCAACGCTGTAGAATGAGTAGAGCTACGACGCTTAAGGCCTCTCCAGACAGAAGACAATTTCGTGCGAAGCTGTGCGTAACTACGTGCCTACAAGGTCAACATTGCAGCAATCGTGTGGTCGGTGTTGCGTTAAGGACGATTATTGACGTCTTTTTTACACCATACTCCGTCGGTGTGCAGCCGCGAGCAGCCAGTCTGGTTTGGGCTTTACTTTTCAAAACTGGGCTACGCGGCAATGACGTGCCCAAACGACCCATCACACTGTGATTCTCCGTTTTATTTAATAAATCAAACCGCCATTGAATACAGCACAATTTTTTGGCTGTTTACTATAATTATCTCATTGCAGAGATGTTCGTGTAAGCATTAATCGAAACTTTGAAGTGTTCTCCGCCACCATCTTGCATTTCGCCGATTGTGTTCGTAGCGGCTTGCCAGCCATTGGTCTGTCAGTGGGTGACGTCAGTCAGCAACGCCAAAAATGAAAAGTTCCGTTTGCTACGATCGACTGCGAACGACTGCGTATGACTGCCTGAGGGGTTGGTTGTCATAGCGACTGTCGGTTGTAACTAAGCGGTAGTTCATATCGTCGTGGTGTGATGGTCTATTACAGTGGTAACATTTTTCTCTTTATACTATGTATTTAAAGGTACATTCCGCCTGCCTTATAACAGTCACGCGCAGATCGCCAACCGCGCCTATCACCATCGCACCATTTCGCGACATTCGGATAATTAATACAAGGCCAACTAAGATAGTAGCTGCGTTCCTCGTTGGCCTTTGGCCTTGTGCATAGTAGGCGAAGTAGCATAAACACAAAAAAATTGTATCGTCGCAAGCCGGAAAGATTTTCATATTTTAACATCGCACTTTATAATTTGTTTGGCTTGTATCTTATAATTTTTCTTCGGCGATCTACTGGCATAGATGATTTTAATTTTTACCGCACTAGTCTTTTAGATTTTTGATCTCATGGTAATTAGAAAATGATTAAAAATTAGTACATGCACACACAAAGATGAAACGTCATGGTTATTGCAAGCACGCAAATGATCATCTAATTGCAGGATGCTATTAAATTAGTTCCTAAAATTCAACAGAAAATCTCCTGGACGCCACATTTTAAAACGGATTTCTAGCAAGGGATGGACTAACGGGAAATAAATAGACCTTTGGGGCCGAACTTGATGTGGAAGATCGGCAAAAATGGCGGTGGGAGGGATGTACCTTTAATAGTTCAAGAGGTTAGGTTCCTTACACTATTACGGTCCAGGATGAAATCATGTCAACAACAGAAGTCTTTACTGTCTATGGACTTAGGCTGGTGGTTATGAGTACTTATGTTCAATGTCGATCCGTTGCGATTCGTTTTCATACAAGAAAAACACATGAAGAAACTTAGGAAACACGTACACTATGAGTTTAGGTTGACATTAATTAATTACATTGGGAAGAAGAGATAAACCAATAATAATGAAAAGTTTAAAAAAACTTTAAAGTCCATTAATTCTCTCGCATACTCAATATGACTTTTTTAATTTTTCAACCTCCAGTACGTCTTAAGCCCGTGTCAGACGAGAAGACTTTCACTCTCGACACGATTGTCCTAAGGGCTGATGTGATTTTCCCCCACATTTTGTCGTGTTTGGAGTTGGTTGTCACACGGGCAGATTTCCTCCACTCCCGACTGCCCTCGGATCAACCAACACTTCATATAACTGGCTCTCTTTATGTCCAACTTCACCCCTTTTTCTGGAATGCGTGGTATGCGTTCACCATTGGTCTCTATCGGTCACGTGACAAAAAGTTGGCAGCCTAGCCTGGCCATCGAGTCCTGACGACTCTTTAATTACTCCCAACTTTTGTCGTCTACCCCATGTCGCACGAGCCAACTTACCCTCCCGATCCGATTTTTAGTCCTGTCGTGAGTGAATATCTTCTCGTCTGACACGGGCTTTATTAGAATAGGGTCCGGACGACAGCACCAGTTACGTAGCGTGGCTTATGCAGTTACGTCACAACTAGCACGATGTTGCTTACGTCACAATGTTGGCATAGCGAAGCATCGTTCACAGATCCAAGCACGCGGTCATAATTAATAATGGAATAACACGTAATTCCATAATTATTTTGCAGGGCGAGTTTGATTATAAAATGGTTGCTTCCTGACAGAAAACAGATCGGCATGCTGGCTTCAGCTTCTCGTGTTTTGTGAAATTTTAAACGGGCAACTTTGTATATATTCGCTCCCTGCTACTTGTTTTAATGATTGGTTTCGTAGTGCATCTTCGTTAGTGTTTTTGTTTGTCCTAGGTGAGCAAGCCCAAATAAATAGGGTCGAAAATTTGAATTTACTGTTATATGTGCTTGCGGATTATCTGTCTGATTATAAACAGCCCATCACAAGTCATCATTAAAATCAGCCAAGACAGCGGTCTTTCCGTTTGCTTGCAAGGGTAAGACGGGGTTTCGTTTCGTATCCTATTTTGCCATTTTTGAGTGGAAATGTGTGAGGATTTTAAGTGTTTTTACTTAATTCTGTTTGTTGTCAGTACGTTGACATTTTGTTGACGGGTTGAGTTGGTTTTTACCATAAAATTGAGCTAATTTTTGGAAACCTGATGACGGAAAGTGCCCTTTTCCGAAATGTCGTTGTTTTTATTTTGTGCACTTTCTTGGCTGATTTTAATGATAGATTTATCTGTCTGTGAGAAATTTACCATTTTACACGGAATAAAATGTATGTTTTAATGCGTTTTATTTTTGTTTTTATATATTATGTAGAAAGTATTTCCATCGGCATAGGCTAGCCTACTCAGTTCCATTGAGTAGTATACGCAAACGAACAAATGTTGAAAATGGCAAATGCGCACTCATAATCGTGTATACAATGAAATAAAATCGTCTACACAATGCTCTTTTTTTGGTAGTTTTGCATTTTGAGGTGCAAAAAAGGTTCACGAATTGAGATTAACAAGTCTTTGCACATGAAATTGTCCGTCAATCATTTAACCTTCTCTTGCCACTTCTCGGACAAAAAACAGAGTCCAAGACACAGCACGAGCTTTGTGAGGGGTACCCGGGGACCCCGAGCAAAGCGAGCAATGGCAGCCCAGTGGTCAGCATCCCCGCCTACAAACCCAGAGAATGCTGGTTCGAAAGTCACGACCAACCCAACTACCATACGGTATACTTAAAATGAAAGTACCAGAAATGAATGCACACGCAATAGAAGGTTAAATATTCTTAAACGTTCTACAACTCCAAACAAAAATAACTTAAAACCTTACCTGCTCTTATTCTAACTTCTCTACTAACGATGGTCCCCAAAGCGTTCGACGCCACACAGCGATAAACCGCAGCATGCACGTCTTGCCGATAGTCCTCCGCCCGAAATGGCGGGAAACTGAGGGTTCCATTGTTGAAAACCCTCCGAACGCGCCCCACGTCCACAACGTCAACCCCATCGATGGTGATCCACTTCAAGGCGGGGCTGGGGCTACCGTGAGCGGAACAGTCCAAGTGTGTGCCCGTGCTGTTCGAAAAATCGACGTGATGGGCCGGCTCGTAGAAGAACAAAGGTCCTTGAGGTTCTGAACGACCCAGGTTGAATCCCATTCCGAGAGACAGATCTGAAACAAGAAGAAAATTACGGACATATTAGAAAACGGTTTATGTGGAGCAACTTTTGGCAAACCATCAAAATTTTAGCTTTTGTGGGCTTGAAAACTCACAACGCCTCTTAAAGGCATAAAAACAAGAACTCTCATGGATTTCTTAATGGGGCGTCCATACAAATCACGGGGCGTCCATACATGGTGCGGCTACACAACATTTTAAACAATGATTTTTCTGATAAGTAATAGTTATAACCATACGTTTGCAACAATGGGTCGCGATAAGTGATGTTAGTACAGTTTTTACGACCAAGGATGCAGCGTATCATCCTAAGCGCAGCCGAGTAAGTGCTGCCTCCAAGGACGTAAAAACTTTACAATAAACCACTTATCGCAACCCAATCTTTCAAAAGTGTGGCGGTACCTGTTTTATTACCATACACGGTTAGTTTTTGTAGAGGTATATGAACGAATCCAACGTACGTTGTTGTATAGTTGTTGGAAAGAGTGGAATTGTCTGGTCTCTTGCCGCTCCATTTCTTCGCCATGAAACAGGTATCTTTAGATTTTGGAATTAACGAACTATTTGAAGATGGCCATAATGAATTGTTAAACCAGGCTGCTGAGGTATTTGAAGATGCGAGTGGTGAAAGTAGGTTTCCGATTGTGTATGAACACGGAGTAAATGACGCCATACATTACGTTAAGCAAGAAAATAAGTCGTACAATAAAAATACAGTGGGCATGCGATTTATGGCAGGGACCGTAAAGTAGAACGTAAAATTTGCCTCCCACCTGCCTCCCGGAAAGATATTTATTTATGTCAATGAAAACGTATCGAATTGTAACCTTTGCAATTTGCGCTTATTTATGAACAAACACCCTACATATCATCCGACAATGCAGTGAAGACCGGTGTGCGACCATTAAGATGCCAAAATTTCCCCGGAAGCTACGACGGGTGTTTGTTTATATTTTCTAAATACTGTCTCATTTCTGTTCATTGCGTGCACCATCAACATCTTCTCACCCGTTTTGAAGCTCAAGGGGGTTCAAAGAGTTTTAGCGAGCGTTAACCACTCCTGGTCATCAGTCCAGATCTCAGTCCAGCTCTCAGTCCTCTTATACCAATACAGCACGACGGGATCGCAACAACGAACGAGGAGATCCCAGTGTATCCCAGCCTCCGTTTGTATTGAATGAAAAGTGGAAGAAAACAAACAAATGTAACAAATTTACTTGATGCCTGTTTGAGCAAGAATCTTCCCTACTGTAACAATGGTTAACAATGATCCGTCCATTGTTGTGGATATTGCGCCCGTCAGGAGGGCAATATCCAGATATGTCCCTCCTCACTATTAGAAAACACGTTCAGTTCAGTTTACTTTAATTTATTAAGCCTAATCGGTCCTATACACCATACGCTCAGTGTAATGTAGGCTACAATGATATACGAACAATGAATTTAAGTATAACGTACATCCACATATATTTTGGGAATGCGGACAGTTTTGTAGACGTTTCCTTGGCGTAGTTATTGGCCCGCACTTTCGAAATCATTGAAGTATCAACGAAACATTAAGAAATTAGAAAACAAAACGAATCGTTTAGATGTTTAAGGTAAGGTTTATTTGAGCCGAAGTCAAAACAGCAAAGGAACACAAATTAATTTTCCTGTAAGGTTTCAGATACTGCAGTGTTGCTGTACTGTTTAGTCCACGTGAAACCTTGCTGCTGTATTAAAATGCTTTTTACCATTTTTTTTTACTTTTGCACACGATAGGTCAACTAATGATTGGTGCATTCTGTTTGGCTAAAATGACATCGCTGGAAAATGGTTAAAAGCTAATCGTCTAGTTTGCTTAGCACAACTGTACAAGTAATAAATATCAGGGTTCGTACGAGTCCTTGAAAACCTTGATGCAATTCTATGCGTGGAAAAGTGCTTGAAAATCGTGAAAACTGGTATATGTATCATCAGTAGGATGATGGACGGAAAGTAGACGACTTCACTGAAGAACACTGAAACAATTGACCCAGAAAGTAGTCGATTGTGTAGCCTCACACAATTCTTCCTTTGTTCCGGTATCAAACGTTTAGGAAGTTGGGCTATGGTTTTAATTGTATTTACGTGTATAATGGTTGGATACAACAGTAAGGTTTCACGTGGACTAAACAGTACAGCAACACTGCAGTATCTGAAACCTTACAGGAAAGTTTATTTGTGTTCCTTTGCTGTTTTGACTTCGGCTCAGTTAAACCTAACCTTAAACATCGAACGATTCGTTTTTGTTTTCTAATTTGTGTTACTTTGATGTACCAAGTTGTTCTTTTGTACTTCTTGCAAAAGCACTGAATTTCGCTCGCTTCGCTCACTCATTCAGTGCAAGTTTTTCGTTTGTAAGTTGGTTTTTTATGCAGCTCTCTTTCAGCGACTTTGGCTTTTATTCGTATAGAGCAGTGACATTTGCTGCCGTATTGGCACCAGATTGGCACCAGCATTGGTTTTGGAGGGCATAACTACAAGGTGCACTACATAAAAATGGAGAGGAAAACAACGGAAGAGCGGATTTCTTAGGCTTAAAATAACGTTGTTTTCTCCAACAACAAAAATCACGCGTTTTAGGTGTAAGAAATCACTCTTCACAGCATCAGCTTCAGTATGACGCCCTTCTGTTTCTCTCTGCAGTGCCCCTTGCTGCTAACCCATTAAGGCTCCAGCATAGAGTTATATACAATAAAGCTACGTCGTGTCACTGCTCTATAGTGACATTTGCCGCCATATTGGCACCAGATTCGCACCAGTATGGGTTTTGGAGGGCATAACTACAAGGTGCACTACATAAAAATGGAGGGAAAAACAACGGAAGAGCGGATTTCTTAGGCTTAAAATAACGTTGTTTTCCCCAACAACGAAAATCGCGCGTTTTAGGTCTAAGAAATCACTCTTCACAGCATCGGCTTTACAGGCTGGAAACTCAAATGTGCAACGAACTTTTTAGCTTTAAAATGGCAGGGTGACGTCAAATCACTATATAAACTATTCGTAATAAGGATAATGCTTCGTCTTCACGTTTCCTCAAAGTGAAGGTGAATTGTTGATCACAGCATTGTTAGCATTTATTTGGTCTGTAAGTCTACGCCTTGCGGCTGGCGTTTGCTTATTTGCATTATTGCCTAATAACAACGTTTAAAACAATGTAAAACAATAAAACTGATCGTTCAGGGCCCCGTAACTCCAAAATGGCTCGACCAATTAAAAGTTCTATTTCTATAAAGGGCATATCTCCTGAAGTAGCACCTTCAAATAAGCTAAGAATCAACTTTCTAGGGCAAATGGTTTAGTCTGTAGAGACCATTGTATAAAGGTGTCCAAATAACAAGAAGAAGTCCAAGCCAAAAATGAACTCGCGATTCCAGATCAAGTCCAGATCTCCGAAGTGACAAATCGGAAATTAATAAAAGTTGGTACACATGTTCACCAAGTCCAACAAAACTTATGTATTAAATTTGAGTACAAAATATTAGAAGGCAGCGGAGAAATTAAGCATCGAAATTTCGGCTTTAACATGGGCGACCGAGGTCAAACCTTACAGTAAAGGCTACCTACCACCTTTACTAATATCTTTGTAGCTGTACTGCTAATGTTCTACTTGACTGTGGATTCGAATTTTTAATTGCATTTATGCACTTCAAAGATATGAGCACATCTTCGTCACTATCTTTATCCAAAAATGACAGCCATACGCCTACGATTAGTGCAGGTATTTGTATGCGAAGTAGTATTTGTAGTAGTATTTGTATTAGTAGAGTGTTTAGCCTTTCATTATTCTTTATTTGGGCACGAAACATTTTGAAATTTGGGCTTTGGCTTTAATTGTATTTACGTGTACAATGGTCGGATACAGCAGTAAGGTTTCACGTGGACTAAACAGTACAGCAACACTGCAGTATCTGGAACGTTACAGGAAAGTTTATTTGTGTTCCTTTGCTGTTTTGACTTCGAATCAGTTAAACCTTACCTTAAACATCAAACGCGGTCGTTTTTGTTTACTAATTCGTGCTACTTTGGTTTACCATGCATTGTTTTAATGTTTTCTGTACTTATGGATTACGGTTTGCACAAATCAATACGGAAACAAACCCTTAAATCTTTAGTTTACGGCTTACAGCTGGTGTTTGCTGATTGGCATTGTTGCATAATAACAATGTTAAAAACAACGAAAAACAATCAATCTGGTCGTTCAGAGCTCGCTAGGCTGTAGTGTTGTTTTGATCATGTAAGCTGTTGTATTAGTTGTTACCTTAGAGTGGCCGTATAGCTCTGGGCTGTGGCCCCAATAAAATCTTTTCTCTCACCCTAACCCCTGAACCACTTGCCCAATAAGAAAAAAAACCTTATAGAAAGGGCACATCTACAGAGCAATACCTGTAAAATTAGCTAAGAACTAACTTTATAGGACAAATAATTTGATCTGTAGAGAGCGTAGTAGAAAAATGTTTTTCTAAGAACAACAAGAAGAAGAAGCCAAAAATGAAAATCACAATTTCTGGAGCTCAAATCCAGATCTCCGATACGTCAAATCGGAAATTAATAAAAGTTTGTACACTTGTTCACCAGGTCCAATAAAGCTTGTGCACTAAATTTGTGTAAAAAATATTGAAAGGCAGCAGAGAAATTAAGCATCGAAATTTCGGCTTTAACATGGGAGGTTGGAGTCAAACCTTACTAATTTTCTACACAAACTTTCTTCTGGCTAAACGCAACAATGTATTCCACTCGCGCTCACTTGCGCTCAACAATGTACGTCTGACTGATAGCTTCAAAACGGGTGAGAAGAAAGATATCGCCCGCTTTCCTCATGCTGGAATTCAATGCAGCACTCTCGACTTTGTTAGAGCCCAGCACTCGGAAAGCGGGCGATATCCTATAAAATCCATCCAGATGTTGCATGCTACTGCATCGTGCTTTCCAAAGTATCCACTTTAAAATTATTGCTCGTGGTATTGTTTTAAGTGTACGTTTTTTAACTTATCGTGCGCACGCTATTACCATTGTTCTACCTCTCCAGTAGAGTTATTTACTACAATGAAAATAGCAAAAGTATGGTAATAAATTGAACTTCTGTTATTTTAAACACTGCTTTTGCTGATGAGTGGGTAAGACAACTGTTCCATTGCATCAGTAGTGTGGCTTCACCAAATTAATCCACGGCTGCAACAGTGATGCAACAAGGAAATCAATTTGAACTTAAAACAATGTAAAAGATATTTTCTTGTTGTAATGTGGCATTTTCACCTCTGATTTGAACAATCAAGTATGGGTACAAGTCGTTTTAGAATACTAGTTTGGAAGGCACAAAAGTATGGGGCAAGTGTCGGTACATACAAGTCGTTTTAGAGGACTAATTTGTTACAATGGAAGGCACAAACGTAGGGTTACAAAAACTACTCACCATGCCCATTAGGCCTTCCCTATCCTAAAGTTTTACATTCGTTCCTGAACCATTCCACTGATTGGTACTTATTTGGATAACCCGTAGGAATGATGTTCTAGTAAATTCCGAACGGTTCACCACATGAACCATTCACCGCATGCTAACGTAAACAGTTCACCGCATGAAACGTTTAGTAGGACGTCACACACAAAAAAAAAATTGCCAAGAAATACATGAAATACATAGTTTAGAGGATTCACTGAACCTGCTGCTTTCATTACGGCTTAATTAATTTGACCATAACGTCAGCTGGGCCCGAAACGTTTTATTTTTTGACGTAGCCGAACTCCGCAAATTTTCATTAAGTAAGTTTTATCGTTAGCGACGTTGTGTACGTACATTCTACATGTATTAATGACTACACGAATTTTATGGGTTCAACACAATTTAGCTTAGCCTTTCCCCCTCTGCCACCCTTCCACCAAATTACTTCATCCACACCACTGAACAGATTATACTGACAAAGCATTTCACAACAAGACATTAAAACTAGAAATTGTTGCCAAAAGCCCGGGCCATTAATGGTGATTACTAGTATTTATATGCAAATGGCAAAAACTTCCAATTTTTAACGGGTGATTTAGAGAGCAAGGCAGGGGGAGAGCACAAAAGTGTTCACATGTATTTGGCCGTTTATGGTTCACGAAAAGAAATGCAGTTCGAAAGGCATTTTGCGGCAAAAGTGAGTAAAATTTATTTCCCCAAGAGCCATGAAACGCGTGAGGGCGAATCCTTCCTTCTCTCACCTCCCCCCCCCCCTCCCTCCCTCAAACGGTGCAAGGCAGAGGTTGAACTTTTTAAGCCATTGATTAACCAACCGCGGAAAACAGTTCACGTCAAGCAGAAGCACATTGATCTACTCTCTCTACTGGCGCAAAGCTGCACGGAGAATAATTTCCATGTGCGGTTTTAATTAGAAAGTGGGGGAGAGGGGTAGAGCTGGAGACGAAGTGCTAACCAATTAAATAATCACCTATGGAACTTTCTGTTTTATGAATCTTAATTTACAAATCGTCATCAGTAATAAAGATGGGTAAACCGCTCGACCATAGCACCTTTGGCTTGTCACAGTTGATTTGCGAATTTCGATTCAGGCTGGTGACCACACGTCCATTGCAATGTGCTAGGCATTGGTATTGTTTTCCTGCACATTTCAGCTGAAGTACGGGTACAATACGTCCACTGAATTCTGCTTGTTTTTAATGCACTTAATTCCTTAAAAAAATAGTCATGCATTGGGACCGGACGGTTAAATTCGTCGTTTTTCTACAAAAAGTTATCAAATGAGCTTTGTTTGCCTCTATTTTACATTCGACATGCATCCCTCACAACTGGTACTCTGCCGACTGATTGGAAATTGGCCAAAGTGGTTTCGATTTTTAAAAAGGGGAATGCTGCTAATCCGGACAACTACAGACCTGTTTCTATCACCTGTCTGCCCTGCAGAATACTTGAAGGCATATTTAAATTAAACATTTTGGAACACCTTGTGGATCAAGACTTGTTGCCAAGAAATCAATTCGGTTTTCTACCTAAAAGATAAACTGTCCAGCAATTTTTATCGTGTTTTAATTACTGGACACTATCTCTAGACAATGGTCACGCTGTTGACATAATCTATATAGATTTTTCTAGGGCCTTCGCTTCGGTGGTCCCTTCCAAGCTTTGTGCAAAATTGCCTTTTTTTGGAATTCGTGGTGATACCTTATATTGGATCGAGTCTTTCCGCACAGATCGTCATCAGGTCGTCAACGTTGGGCGTGCCACCTCTGTTTCTGGCTCGGTGACCAGTGGGGTTCCTCAGGGATCTGTTTTGGGCCCTTTACTTTTTATTCTATTTATATCTGATCTTGACCCAATGTGTGGTTCGGCCAAAAAAACCTAAATTTGCGGATGATTTGAAGCTATATAATCAAGCTACATCTATTCAAGATCATACTGATCTTCAATCCGCATTACATTAACTGACATCATGGTCAGTTTTTTGGCAGTTGCCTGTTAAGAATGCCAAATGTGGTATTCTACATCTTGGTTTTGGAAATAGTCATTTAATTTATAACTTGGATACCCATGTGCTAACGGAACAGAGTTTGTTTAAAGACTTGGGAGTTTGGGTATCATCGGACCTTAAGTCTGCTGGCCATTGTAATAAAATTGTTCCACTCGCTAAGGTCCGTGCGATCATGATTGGACGATGTTTCGTTAGTGGGAACCGAAATTCTCTGATCTGGGCTTTTAAGGTCTTCGTTAGGCCATTGCTTGAATATGCAAGTCAAGTATGGTCACCACACCTATTAAAGGATGTAAGATATATTGAGTCCGTACAAAGAACTTGTACTAAACGCATCCCAGGTCTGTATTATTTAATATATGGTAGGCGCCTTGAGTTGCTAAAACTTGAATCCCTGGAACTCCGGTGGCTCAGAGCGGACCTACATTTGACATTTTCTATTATTCATAACTTAACGGCAATTAAAGTGTCTGACTTCTTCACCATTCGTGGGAACTCTCGTACAAGAGGGTCACCCTTGGAAGCTTGCTGTGGCCAAGTGCACTTAAATTGCAGAAAATTTTTCTTTTGCAATTGCGTGGTCCGGCCGTGGAACTCACTTCCATTGTATGTTGTTTCAGCACCCACTATTTCTGTGTTTAAAATTAGATTATTTGATGTAAACCTTGATAAGTTTCTTTCTTGTGCGTTTAAATGAGGATTGGTGTTAGTGGACCTTCGATATCCCTTCCTTCTCCTGCCGCCAATTTGTTTGACAAATAAATATTATTATTTTGCGTTGCTGTTTTATTTTTGCTTCGCAATTTAGGTTAGATTAGGTTAGGCACTATTTTTATTCTGCAGTATGGCTTTGCATTGCCTTTTTTTTTGCTGCGTAATTCAGGTAAAGTATGGGTACAACGCGTGTATTGCATTGTGCTTGGCTAAGAGGTTTGGTTTTTGGCTCGTATAATACTGGCTAACGTTCGGCCACCATTTGTTTATTGAATTGTACTTGATTTCACTTTTTTTATAATTATAATATTGGCTCATGTTGGGGCTCCTTTTGTCTCTTTCATTGTGTTACTCTGTTTTTTTTTTCATGGGTATAGTATTGCCTAATATTGGGGAACCACTTCCCTATTGCACTGCAAATAACACTTCTATGTTTTTTAATGCATGTAATAGTGGCTAATGTTATGGCACCATTTGTCTATTGCAATGTATATGACTTCAGAATTCGGTGTTATCATGTGTGTAATATTGTCTACTGTGTGGGCGCATTTGTCTCGTTCAAATGGAACTTTTCTCCTTTTAGTAGCCCTCTGCTATAGTTGATAGCGGGCATAAGGAAGCCAAGTCCGACACTCTGTTCTCACATCAAATTTACTTAAAAACTGAATTTTAGGCTCTAATAGGGAATTTTGATAACGTTAACATCCACGGTGCAACGCCACGAGTCGATATCCAAAAATGAATAACTACAAACTGTGACGATTCATAAAATTTGTCTATCAATTGTTTTCAACTCTCCCTTCTACTCCAGCCGTATTCGCAGGGGCGCCCTTGTTCAAAATTCCATGTGCACGTGGGCCGGTAACGCGATTCGCTATGGAAACCAAGCCCCCAACAACTCGGCAGGGCCGGATTTAGATCTCAGGGAGAAGAGGGTGGCAGTGAACGTCAGGTTCAGTTGACCCATGCAATTGAAAAATGTTAGGAGCAGTGAGACACAGTCAGCTAGGGGGCCCGGTGGAGTTCCGGTGTAGCTCCCATGGAAGTTCAAGTCAAGGAACGAGCATTGCCTACCATGAACCAGTATAGAACAAAAAATAGACTGATGCCAGAACAGTATACATATCAGTTAATCACGAACGAGTGGCAAAATAATTTAAATTCATGGCCAATAAATCAAGTGTAGAGAACAGTGGTGTATTAGAACTCGAAATAGGGTTTTAGATTTGTGTTTTGGGAGTTTTATTGTAAGTATACTGAAGAATAAATATGTAAGATTGCATTGTAAGTGCGCATTTTCATTGTGCTCGTTTGTTTGTGTTTAGGTGACCAGGAAGAGAAATTTCACATCAAGTACGGCCCCAAAGGTCTATTTCCTTACCGTTAGTCAAACCCTTGATAAAAATCCATTTTAAAATGTGGGGTCTAGGTGACTTTCTGTTGAATAATTGTTAACCTTATTTACTGCGTCCCACAGGATATGATCCTCTTCGCGCTTACAATAATCATGACGTTTTATCTCTGTGATGTGCATAATTTTCTAATAATTACCATGAGATCAACAATCTAAAAGACTAATGCGGTAAAAATTAAAATTAATTATTCCAATCGATCGCTGAAGCAAAATTATAAGACACTAGCCTAGAAAATTATAAACTGTGATCTTAAAAATACGAGAATCATTCCGGTCTGTGACGACACAATCTCTAACTAGAAGCTGTTTCGTGTACTATTCCCAAAGCCAACCGAGAAAGCAGCTACGTTCCTGGCTGCGAGGAACGCAGCTACCACCCCAGCCGACCTTGGCGCTGGTAAATGCGCGAATGGCAACCTGCGCGTGGCTGTGATAAGGCAGGCAGAATGTTATAAGTCATGCCGGGTGTCCATTTAATACTAAATCTTCTGGCTGCTTCTCACCTTTACCGGAGCACGCAGCTGTCAAATTGCCTAAACGTAGTATCCATGGCAACAATGCAGACGCAGATCTTCTTCTTCTTCTTCGTGACGTGAAGTACGATGCATGCAACATAACAGCGTCGATTTATGCCAACAAGAAAACTATTTTTACTGCAGTACAAGATAGTGGACTGATTTCTAAATGCCAGCATTCGATGGTTAGTTTTCGAATCGAAAACCCCGAAATGGACGCCATGTTGTTTTTAAAATTCTCGCTGCGAGCAGTTATTTATTCTACTGTCGTCTACTGTTTTTAATTTTCGAACTAGCGAGAAATAACAATAATATTGTAGCAATGTTAAAATTACTGTTGCACTTTGTTCTTTATCCTTGTTAATTATAATACATTTAATTTGTTATGCATTGCCCCATTCATTTCGTAGAAACTGGAAACCAATCGTGAATAAATAACGGTTACCTCGCAAATAGCGTTCGGCGAGCGAGAATGTCTTGTCGCTTAAATGCGTCCTAAATCTCGTTTGCTGTAGGTTTTCTATTTACCGCAATACACGTAGCAAATGAAAAACCCGAAAGCTTTAGTAAAGCAAACTGGAGTTAGGATTAGGCCTAATTGATCGATTTGAGGATTTAACGAGGGGAGGGAGGGGAAGTTGTACAATGAAGTGTAACCTAAAAAAAATGCATCTCAACTCGTTGCCGGAAACATCAAGTAATGAGTTGTTTATAGACAAATGGTATAAACCTGAAACTAGAAAAGGAGGCTTTTCATAAATTCAGACAGCAGGAGGTCTGCCGTAAACAAGGAAATCCGTAGGGGGTCGTGATAAACGTTAATCCTCATCAAGAGATTCGTCTCTTTCTTAATATCCGTTTTTGCTGGCAGGCAAGCAAACGTTAGAACTGCTTCCGGTTGGCTGTTCTAAATGCCATTGCTCCTCCCGCCTCTTCCTCCTTCGCCTCCTCGTGCATCCTACAATTCAATCCGTGAGCATTAAATTGATTCCCAACGATAACACAGACGGGGACGGACATTTCTCCGATAAACTGTTTATCTCCCATCCCCGTACGCCTGCTTTTCTACCGGCAAGCACATCGAAAATGCAAAATGGAAAGAGCGGTGTGCGTGTGGGGTGTGACTTTAAGTCGAGTGAGCTAGTCTGTTCTAGCTCCATATTCCGTTCACCGATTACCGAAGTGTTTGCTTTCACCAAAATGTGTGGTGCAGATTATGCCTACAGTTTGGCCGAGTGGTTGGACCGCTTCGCTTCGTTGGTTGACGCTTACATTGCAGCGAAATTGGCTCATAAATTCTATGACTGTAGGGCAAAGCAATTATTCAGACCGTAGGAAAAGGGAGGGCTATAGTGGAGGGGGGTAGATCTCCCCTTCCCTTTTGCAAGAATCCCGCCTAGCCTGACAATTTCAATATGTCCACGACGCCCACGTAGCCCAAGGCCTGATATGCAGAAACCAAGTCTGGCTCCAACAGAAACGGAACGATAGTAGGCTGGAATGATGGAACGACGAATTGAAAAATGAATATCATCTGTCTCTCCGCATGCATATGGAATGTCATAGTTGTACAAGCAGCCTTTCATGCAGGCACTCACTGAGGCCGACGCCAACCAACTATGCATGCAATATTGACAAGGGCAAGTAATTTCGCGTAATGGAATCAGCTAGATATTATACATATGGATGTAGGCCACCTATATCTACTTCTAAACTTGCAAGCGCTTCGAGGTATTTTCAACTGTTTATGTTTCCGAACGCAGCTTTTATTTGATGTAGTTTTACTTTGTGTAGTTGAAAACTAACAGACTCCCAACGTTGTTCGATAAACCAAAATTTTGCTGTACCGTTAAGTTATTGATTTGCTTTCCTCCAAAACCAGAACCAGCCTAGAGAAGAAACCATTAAGCCATTCGTTTCATTTTTCCTTAAGGGTATTAAAATTTGCGAAAAAAGAAAAAAAAAAAAAGAAGTGAACTCAAAAGCAAGCAATATCCGCAATGCACATTTCCGTACTCTGCAAGCCCAAGCATGTTATTGCAGAAAACTTTGTATTCTAATGGACGTTATTTTCTCTTTTGCTGTCTCCTAAAGCTGTATTTTATACAATTAATAAACAAAAACGGAACGTTAAATGTTTAGAGTAAGGGTCTAAAAGTCAAAACCTAGAAGGTACACGGACAAGCTTTGACAGTCAGGGTCTAGGTGTACAATTTTGTTAGTAGAGGCTGGTAAGCATTAGACCCTTACTACCCGGTGGTTAGCTTAGTTCTAGTCTATTGGATAGACCGTGTGTCTGAACGGTTGTATCAGGTTTCTTTGTTCTTAGAATATTGTTATAGAACTTTAAGAACACAATTTTCTTGTGAAGTTTGGCATTTTGTCTTTTGATGCTTTAGAATTTTTTATTATATTTCGTAGATTTACGGTGGAGGATAACCAGTAATGCTCTCTGCTGAGAATACCCTACCATGTTACTAAATGGACAAATAGTTTTCAACATAAAACAAAGCAGCAAACGTATACCAACCACTGGATCATCACATGGGTCTTTGTCGGAAAATTTCCAGTTTTTCGTCAAAATGTATTTATTTCTGACCACCGGGTAGTAAGGGTCTAATGCTTACCAGCCTCTTACAAAATTTTATACCTAGACCCTTACTGTCAAAGCTTGTCCGTGTTCCTTCTAGGTTTTGACTTTTAGACCCTTACTCTAAACATTTAACGTTCCGTTTTTGTTTATTAATACAGTCTACGTCTTGCGGCTGGGTTTTGCTAATTGGCATTGTTGCATAATAACAATGTTTAAAACAATGTAAAACAATCAATCTGGTCGTTTAGAGCTCCATAACCCTTGAACAATTTGACCAATTAGAAAATGCCTTATGGAAAGGGCACATCTACAGAGCAATACCTGTAAAATGAGCTAAGAACCAGCTTTATAGGACAAATGGTTTGACCTGTAGAGAGGACAGACGAAAATATCCCCAGAACAACAACATCATCATCAAGAAGAAGCAGAACAAGAAGTTGTCTATTTGGCCCCTCTCTGTATCTCGGGTTTGGCTCGACCGAATTTCACAGTTTTTGGACTGCAGACAGGCTATGACTAGTCAAGGCTAGATTCCATATTTGGTTTAAAGATGTTTACTTTTGACGGAGTTATAAGCTCTCAAAGTTGAGAGTTTAACACAGTGATCCTAGGTCGACCCTTACTAACACTGGCTATCGCCAGTGTTAATACTAGCTGCACCCCGGCGTCTTCTGTTTTGGTTTGTTTGTCTTTTGGCATATTTTGTCTTAGGACAAGTTGTGTCAGGTACTGTTTAGTTGTTGGTATAGATAAGTTTATTTATTTGCTACGTATTTCTTTCCTATTTTAATAATTTGGGACACGTATTAGCGTATCCAATTAGATCCCTTCCTGTATTCCCTTTTAGCTGTTATTCTACGTAACAAGTCTTTGTTATTATTAATATTATTATTATTATTATTATTATAACATACGCCGGTCTAGCAGATTCCCCTCTCCTACAGTTCCCCATTTCTCTGTGCCCCCCTTCCCCCGGCACACCGTGGCCCATCGCACCTCCTACCTGTCTACCAGCGTTTGCTCCTTGAGTGATGCGTTTGCTGTGTTCACCACCCCAACCTAAGCGTATTATATATACATATAGAAGAGTTATAAAAATATCATCAGGTTAGAAATATTCTTGCTTCAGTCGAGCTGTACAGCTAGCACTGGTAATGACTAGGTGGGTGTGACAGTTGTGCGAATTAGAGTCCTTCCAAAACCAAAAACTACGCACACGACAATCACAGTGTTAGTACGGGTGTAGGCAATGTAGGCGTGTAGGATTTGTTAAGTCAAAACGGAGTTTCCATTGCAATGCACGGCATTAGCCCTGACTTATTTTCATTTTTCATTTTCATATAAAACCCAGTTGAAAACGTGTCTTTGTTCTGTTTCCACATATATTGCTGAAATTATGATAGTAATGCTATTTTCTTTATTCTTGATAGCGTTAATGTTGGAGCAACGAAAAGTTTATTAACCCTTAAATGCATGAATTATTTTCTGATACTTTTTTTTTAAGGACCATATGATAGTTGGGTCAGTCGGGGGATTCGAACCAGCATTAGCAGGGTTCGGAGACGAGGACGCTGACCACTAGGCTGTTGCTGCTCGCTTTGCTCGGGGTCCCCGGGGACCCCTCACAAAGCTTGCAGGGCGAGTTGGGACTTAGTTTTTTCACGTTTAGTCAGCTGTTACCTACCTGCAGGTAACCGTATGCAACATGGGGTTAACAGCACGTTATTTATTATGAAGTGTCCGTAGACACATGAGGTAGTGTTATGGTGAGAATCGATGTCTTCTCCATTTGCTTCAGATACCAAGCCACTTTATAATCAACAAGCTTCTTTAACTTGTTTAACAATCTCTAGTTCATGTTTGCTTCGTGGTTGTGTAATAAAATGATTAACAATTTGGTAACCAGAATGTTAAGTGGCAGTCAGAATGTTATATTGTAATAGGTGACCATGGCCAGTATAGGGGAAAATGGCCGAAAATTAAATCACTGATTTGGTGCATTGTCAGAAACCACCTTGCATTCAATCATTCCGACCTGCAAACTAATTCCGGAGAGAATGTTACACAGATAATTGGTACTATGTTTAAGCAGTAGACTTACAGTATGAACATGTATTTAACGAAATGAAGTACAGCACTTATTTACCTTTTAGATTTACTGTGATTCACTAACGTTAAAAATGAAAGCATGAATTTTAACGTTAGAGCATTACGGTAAACGTAAAAGGTAAATAAGTACTTCATTTTGCAAATCCTTGTCCACACTGTAAGTCTACCACTGTTATACATAAATCCAATTATCAGTGTAACATTCTCTCCAAGATCTGTTGCTGGTCAGGATGACTGCATGAATTGCTTCCACTTTTTATAAGACAAAACATTTACAACGTCGGCATCTAAGGAGAACCGTAATGGTGATATCACCACTTTAAACAATTACGAATTCTTCTGGTCACTAATTTGAACAGAATTCGTAATTGTTAGGTGTGCTATAGTATACCTATAATGAAGCCAAATAGTGAATAAGTCAAAACTATTCACCAGATTTTTTTTTTTAATTAATTTCTTTGAGCCTTAAGTCAGCCGAAGCAACTTAATGCTTGTATGGCTGAACAATATAGAAATAATGTTAAAATCTTATAAAAACTTACATGGTGGGGGATCTGGGAGCCCTCGACCCCCCTCCGAAACTACAGCATTTTGAGAAATTTTGATTGCTGAAAGTACGGTTTGAGGTCGATAAATGACTTTCCATTCAGTTTGGTCAGTTTATTTTCTGAACCCCCCCCCCCCCCCTTGACGGGTGCAAAATATTAATTCCCCCCTCTCCCAAGGATCCGAAAAATCCTCCATGATCCCCAAATTTGCTCTGCACCCTCCCCTAGAAATTAATAATGACCGGGCCCTAATTACAATAACAGCAAGCTATGGTTGTAATGAACAAAGGCAAGTATAACAGCTTGAACCCGCCGAACACTTTAATATTGCTTTAAAAGGCTAGTTGCAGAGCAACGCATTAATTTCACACAGATGTGTTGAATTAGAGCGCTGCACTGCAACGCATTTGCACCTTCAAAAAAGAAAACCAGGGGCTTAGAAAATTAAAGCAACATTTTTAAAGTGCCTGGCAAGCCCAAGCTGTTAGGATTGTGTTTGTTCATTGCATTTATCAGCCATCTATGTACTGTTTTAAAGGATGGTTGTTATAATCAAAATATGGAATATACACCCTTAATGCTCAAAATGGAGAACGCTCTTTGATTTACAACATGGCCGTTTGATAAGCTGTCTGCATGTTTCTCTTCTTTTTAAAGTGTGAACGAGGCCTAAATATTTTGTAGTTCATGGCCGAAAATTATATAGCTGTTTACATTTTGTGTCTTTGTGGGAGTATGTTTGACTATCATGGGCACGCCATCTTTTGATCTGCTATCCTGCAAATTAATTCCTTCAACAAGCTCTCGGACACCAATTAGTAACACACCCACTGTTACGAAAAAAAAATGCAAAGATTTACACCACAAATATGCTATGTAAAAAGTAAAAAAAAAAAGAACCTACAAATCCAAATATGTATTTATAAAAAAAATAAAAAAAATGAAAACATTACTTAAACTGTGCTAGAATTTTTGTGTGCACATGGCAGAGTTTCCTTCTACTTTCCATGTGCATGGAAAGTTTGCAGGCAAAGAAAACAGTTAAACGGAAAAGTATGTTTTTTTATTTCTGCCATTCTTTTGATTTGGGGGAGTGAAACACTCTAAATGCATATGTGGCAAAAGTTTATGATTGACATTAAACCACCAAGTTTCAGATTTCCCAGGAAGACTAATCCAGACTTCCCGTCTACAAACATTTGCACCCCGGTCCCAGCATGTGATCATTGTAGCAAGCACGTTTGTATGAGCTCCTCCTTCCTAAAAAATAACGTAATTTCTACAACCAACATCCTCCTCTTTAAGCAACCTTGTTACATAATACATCAAGTAAACTGTCAACATTACAAACTGCCTGGTTTTTCGACAAGACACATGAGTCAAAGCGCGGGCCGACCGTGTGTGTGTGTACAGCAGCCTGTCATCCTATTCCGACGCGGGCGATGCCACTGCTGCTGCCGTTGTTGCTGTTGTTTAATTCATGAGTGGTTAGTAGTAGACGATGAAACATAGCCTACCCCGTTCCTTTTCGGGTTGAATTTTCGTGGCAGAGACGATGAATTTATTTGCCTGCAAGTGACGTGCAAATTAAGCCCCTCTTTTCAGTACTTTCTTCTTTTCACGTATCGCTGTTGCCTCCTTCGTTTTCAAAGCCCATGATTACTGGCCTCAAAAAAACACCCCTCCACGTATTAAGCCAGCTGAAGTTCTAACATCCGGACCTGTCGTGTTAATCTTGACTAATTTATAAATCTTTGCCAGACTTTTCTTTAAGCTTTTGTCTATTAACCTCCCTTCCTCTGCATGGTGGTGTGCGTTGTGCGAGTGTGTGTTGAGTTTGGGGTGCCAAGAAAATGAGATAGTACGATGTATGAGAGAGATAGCATACTTGAATAAAAAAAAAAGAACCCAATGATTTAAGCGGGTTGTTAGAATAATTCGCAGCAATATATCAAGAACAGAAATCAGAAGGGTGTTAAGAACTTCAAGATGCAACAGTTCCAACTTTTGTTTGTGGCTACGACCGAGCTTTCGCTTCCAAGATTTCGATACTGCAAATTTGGGTTTGTTACCATTTCATGATATGAAAAGTATACAAATATGAAACAAAAGAAGACTTTAAACCGCAGCAGATTGACTTTGTTAACTTAGATTTTTGGTGTATTCACTCATGCTTCTTATGGAAGACCTATGACTTGGAAATAGCATTTGTTCGTACAACCTTTCTGATGTCATTAACCTCGAGAACCAGTGCGAATGTGGTGAGCAATGTTTTTTAGAGTTTCATATGTATAGGACATTGACGCGATTCGATCTCATGTCTTCCAGGCTTGGAGGTCAGGCTACTGTCTATTTGGATGTGCTTTTCTCACTGTGCCAAAGTTACCGGTAACCCTCACGGAGCTTTCTTTTTGTCACTTGACTTTGTATTTTTCATTCGTGTAAGATGTGCAAAGTGCTTGCCAACAAGGGGTTATAGTTTTTCCACATTTATAGTCATCCGTAATGTTATGGACAACCAACAATCATCAATAGGGTGGTGGGGGAGTCGTTCATATTGAGATGCTAGAGGTGAAATTCTTGGAATATCGCAAGTCGACCTGAAGAGAAAGCATTTGCTGTGAATGTTTTCCCTAATCAAGAAAAAAAGTTAGAGGTTCGAAGGCGGTTACTTTGAATATTAGTTTAACCACAAATATTCAAACATTCTATCTGAATTTGCATGAAGTAGCTGAATTTTGTATTTTTATTTTTTGTATCAGATGTTTGTAGTGGACGCCCAAGGGTTATGGGTTATTTTTTTTACGTTTATCTTCTGTAATATTATGGGCAATAAAGTAAATAGCATGAAAATATTGTCTTCAGTTTGTATGAAATCGACCGCTTTAACCATAAAAAAAAATACGACTAACTTATTCGTACTGCTTTCAATTTCATTTCTCTTTAACACAGGATACAGTCAACACAACTTCTACTTTATTTTCCTTTCAGTGAATTTTCTATTTCCATACTCGCTGTCAATAAGATTCCTGCGCCAATTCCAAAAAGCTATATTTTCCCATTCTTCTCTGCAGTGACCGGGCTTTACTGACGTCAACAAGGTCTTCAGCCGCCCAAACTGCCCCCTTGTTCAGGACTTTGCCATGAATTGATGGCCGAGTCGCTACCCAATGAGATTGATTATTCGAGTAATGGGGTCGTGGGCACGCGAGAAAAATAGAATATTGGACCAGAAGATGATTTATACGAGTGGCGACGAATCGTGACCAATCTGCCAGACGTCGCTGTGTACTGCTTTTATGCCCCTCATACATATTCGTAATGGGTGACAGGGAAAAAAAAATGGAGGAAAAGAGTTTATTTTTTTTAAAGGGGGTAGTGACTCGAATTCGTGCTGCGAAAGTAATCTTGTTGGCTCGCACCCTTATGGCGCCTGGAGTTGCACTAGAGCAAGATGGTATAGAGAATGACTTGGAAATAAGGGTAAACGCTACCTCTTACACATCATACATGACTTTACAAAAATTGTACAAGTCATCAATGATGTGAAAGAGGTAAAGTTACCCTTATTTACAAGTCTTTCTCTTTACCATCTAACACTATTTTTTTTTTTGCAACGTCCCGTATTTTGGTCGGCCATGGGTGACGATCCAGCGTCCACTTTGCTCTTCGCCGACCACTCTGACCATTCCGCTCTTCTAGCTCAAGTTGTTCGGCTTTCTCGTGAACTCCTCACAATCTTAGTGTTAGGGTTTATTTTTCCTTTTGCATCATCACGCACTTCCAAATAATAATGCCCACTCAAAAGATTTCCCACAGTGCACAATGCAATATTCTTTCGTATCATCTAACGACTTCTAGTGTATCTTTTTTTTTAGTTTTGTATATATTTTGGCCGGAAGTGTGATTTGATCCAGCGGCTACTTGGTAACAAAAAATTCTCATCTCAATGTTTAAAGGTGCGATCCGCATTTTCAAATTAATTTCCTCACATAAGTAACACACAGCTAGATACAATGTCAATAATGTAGTAAGAACAGACTAACGTAGTTTTAATTTAGCACGAAAGGAAGAAGGGTATGGAAGGAAGGGATCATAAACACATTGGTTATTTACACCCATACTTAACACTAGTCTGTCTTACAAGTTAAATGAATACTAAACTTTCCAACAAGGAAATTTGTATTGTTAGTTTAGGTATTAAATTTCATGTTAACAGGCATTGGACGTCAATAGGTGTTTTATTGTTAGTTTAGATAATAGAATTAATCTTAACAGGCATCGGACATCAAAAGGTGTTCATAAGTGTCATAGGCTTAAGTGATATGAATTTTTAAAACGAAGCAGACGATGCTTTAACTTCCAATCGCAGGAGAAAATGCCGTTTTTAATCCTGCAGTGTGACGTCATCTTTCTTACCCCATTCCACATTTGCCTGTGTGACCTGCGCATGCTACAGAAACAAAACAGTGTCTCCCAGGATTTATAAAATATAGTAGCTGAAAGCAGGAAGGGTTTACCATATTTCAACTGCCTTTAAAAAAAATGACATTACAAACCTACATGGTGTGATCTCTCTCTGCTTCTCGTTGGGATACGTGACTTGAAAGATGCTGTTATATTTATTTATTTCAACATAACTAATCACGGCAAGCAAAAGTTTATAAGCCCAAAAAGGGTTTGGGGGGGGGGGGGGGGCTAGCTACATTAAAACAATTGGAAAAGTAAGGGTCTAGTATTCCATTACCGTACATCTCAGAGTACGGACCTTAGGCTGTACTCATAATTATGGTACAGAGATTTTTTAATATTATTTCAAAATAAAATGTCAAATCAGTTCTTCGTTTTGGTTCCTTGTTTTCTTTTAGAACAAGAATGTGAGGGTAACGTTCTAGGAATTTAATTGATAAGCTCAAAGGTAAATGGAAAATAAACATTTTCGTCTGACAGATTGGCGTATGAGGCACCATACCTTAACCAAAAAAAAAAAAAAAGAGAGAGAGAACGAAAAAGAAAATAAATAAATGAAGAAGAAAAAATAAGGAGAAGGATCGATCAGAGCCAAAGTGAAAGACAAAGAGAAAAGAAACATATTAAAAAAAAAAAAACAAGAAAAAGAAAAAGTTCGACGAACAAAGATCAGATTCCACTTGATCCCCTACGAGATTTTATTTGCGGAATGTTTGTTTGCTCGTATCGAGAATCAAAAAAAAATAATGTAAGGTAATTTAAAAGCTACAAGAAAAGCAGAAATAAGGAAAACAAGAAAAATATACATCTTATGAAAAAATAAAATATGGATACCTCCCACAACGATAGCAAAAAACTAACACATGAGAGTAGCATGAATAGCTAAAAATAAAGAAATAAAGGGGACAAATCTTATATACGAGAATAAGCAGGGGCTGACCTCCCATACACCCATAAGTAAGCACCCAACACAATTCCACCAATGTTACGGTATTCCATAAAAGTGGTAGGCCCTTAACGTAGCATTCTACAAAAACACCAGGCAAATTATCATTTAAACAATCAAAAACACACCACAAATGCGCTGAAATCATTAAAAACATGTTATAATTTGAGCAACAAGCCACTAATTGCTTGGTAACCAGGATCGCAAAACCGGAAGTAGAGAAAACCCCCAAGTTGGGGATGGGGGAGATTTAATAATGATATAAAAAATTAACTTGTATGGAGGTTTGCTCCGTCTTAGTTGGCATTGTAAACTACTGACAATTCTTCTTCACGGAGAGGAACTCTCTTCCAGAGCACTTTGATTCAGCTTCTTTTGTTATGAGCTTCAAGGCTAGACTCGACTATTGGAAACAGTGATTTGCTTTGGGTTTTTTTTTTGTGTGTAGGGGGGAGGGGATGCTTTATAAGCCTTGGCTTTGCACCGTTATAAATCTAATATAATTTAATTGAACAATCTAATGTTGGTGGACTTTGATAATCTTTCACTTCCAGTTTGACGATGCTGGCTATCCATGTAATAGCTGTTGGCTTGTTGCGCAAGTTTTAACTTGTTTTTTTTTTCTTCAATAGATTATGGTGTATTTTATATGTTTTAAAATATTCATACGATTATTTGTTTCTTTAAAAATGCCTTCTTAAGGGCCTACAACTTTTATTACAAGCCGTAATATTGACAGAATTGTGTTAGTTGCCCATTGGAAGTGTACTGAAAGATGGCCCTTACTCATTCTCGTTTACACGTTATTCCCACTGTTTTTGCTCGGATAAATCTATCTCCAATAGAGTGATAATCCTCCATAGTACACCGACTTCCACACTACAAATAGTTCCCTATCTAGCAAATTTTCGACTGCTTTCTGCATCTTCTTCAGGCTCTTCAAAAGTAAGTCTTTCTTGTGTTTACACTCTTCGTTGTGAACACGATCGCCATCCGAGTTTGAAATCGCCGCATCGCTTAGCCCTCCAAATTTAGAAGGCCCTTCATCACTGTCAAGCCTCACATCTTCAGTAGGCCGTTTCCAACCTCTCAGTTTCCTTTGTGCATCTGGTTGTTTTCGTACTCTATTTACACTCTATTGCGGGTAAATTTGATACAGTGTTCCACAGTAATGTGCGTCAACGTTACGGACTTTTTCGGACAAATCTTGTTTACTGAATTACTTTACATATTGTTAGTGTTAAAGGACATGGAAATTCAACCACCCTAAGTTGGCTGACAACCAGTACACCAACCAGTAGAGAACTACTACCAAAAGAAATGGAAAGCCTTACAATGAATAGGCGTCTTAAAAGAAAAGAAGCTAATAAACGACTTCCGAACGGAAGACAAGATTCCATTATTTTACGTAGCAACGAAGCTGTGTATAGTAGTGTTGTGCCTCCTGGCTACTTAGGTGTGCGAGCGTGTGCGCGTGGGGGTGGGGTGATTAACTTACTCCCCCAATTGCACAACGTCACAGTAAACAAACGTGCCCCCTTAAAAATATTGACGAAAGGTGGTTGTACGGTTCTCTTCAGCACTGAAATTATATTAAAAGTCGTCTCAACGATGTGTACAGGGCATTTGTAAAAATCTAATGTTGTTTGCTGCAAATGCGGAAAGAAAACATACACTTTTCCCCAATCAGCGTATGCTATCTCTCCACCTTCCCCACTCTCTTTCTCATCGCCTGCACAAGCATCTGTGCATTTATTCTTAATTTATTCTGAGTGCAATTACCGTTATACCCAAATCCGAATCCAAGACTTTGTTGGGGTGGGGGGGGGGGAAGGGGGCACTGTACCAAAATTATTGTGTTACGGCAAAGTGAGTCTGGAACTTTAAATTTGTTTAAGCATGTGTGGGTCACTGCACTATTTTCACTGTGCTAATTTCGCGACTTCACCTCCCACCATCCTCCACCCCACAAGTTTTTGGGTATACCACGCCATAAGCCATTAACCAACTATTTTGGTATCATTTCACTTGTTACAACAGAGTCAAGAGTTTTGGTTTTTCGGTAGAAAAAAAAAAACCGGGAGCCCACCCGCCCGTTGAAGCATAGCTTCTTGTAAAGTATGCGAATAATCGTAATGGCATGTAAGTTCATTAAGGCAATTTGAGTAAATCTTAATCTGTTCAGTTGGCAGAGTTCATGATTGTAGAAACCACAATTAAAAAGATGAAAAAAAGGTTAAGCTTAGGGGCCACGTGCTGGTTAGGGGTTTATACCCTGGTTTCTTGTTGTGGATGAAGCTAACATAGGAGGGAGTCACTTTTTCCACGAAGGTTTGTTTATTCGTAATGCAGAATACCTATTTAACACACACTTCTATCTTAAATGTATTTTAACCTATCCCTTATCTCCATCTGGATCAGAAAAAAAAATTGGAACCATATTTTCTTATCAGCATATTGAGAGAGGCAGTGGATTCTTTGTTCATATATTGACATAATGTACATCAGTTTCATGGATATTGTGTATTATATGGCTTGCTATGACATAATTGTTGTTTGTATTTAATTATGTGTTCGTTTTATGCTTTTAAACTTTAGTGTTTTTTTTTTATGCTTCCGTGCCCTTGAAACGATGGGATCGAAAATTCTGGAATTTTTAATTAAGTGTCTGGCGAGTCTTAACTGCCGGGCTTGCGTTTTACATCAACATATCCAGCTGGTAGAAAGGAAATAGAAAATGACTCAGTTCCCGAAAAATAAAAGTAAGCGGCCTGTGCAAATCAGTCGAACATGGCTCGGTTGTTAATGTGTCAGAATTCAAAATCGCCTAATGGTTGTTATCTGTTGACGACAGAGATTGATCTATACTGACATGGGTATCAGCAGCAATTAGACTTCCCATTACCGATATGTGAGTTCCGGTGAAGTTTAATGGTCGCTTTTAACTACCTCATTCGACGACCAGATGAAACGGACACAATTTGAGATCTTCTAAACATCAAATCGAGCATCATCTTCCTGTCTAACTTTTAATCGTCGAATTCTAGATTGTAATTTTTGAAAGAATGCCCTCTTACTGATCCGCTCGTGAAGCAAATGAATTTACAATTTA
>JAHWFP010265292.1:0-30963 GCA_023313725.1 Lithobius niger
AAGCTTTAAACCGCGTAAAAAAGCTTTTGCCACAATTAGGTACCAGGGATGATCTTATTCTTAACACTATCTCGCTCCAAACTAACTTTGTGCAACACACTTCTTTTACATCTCTTCAGTTTCACGTTTAGTGTTAGAGTGTTAGTTGATGGATGGCGATCTGCCAAGTATATGCCACTGTTATTATTTTTTTAATTTTCAGCTTTGATCCTTGTTTTGTTTAATACTTACTAGCTGAATTCCTTCTGAAAATTATCCAATCCCATATTCACAGCAAGACAGGAAAGCAGAGAGTTACATTTACATTCCCGTTAGTGAGAACCAGTACAAGGAATTTTTTTAGCGGTGGCAGTACCAAGTTAGTACTATGGTACCCGGAACTATACAATACTGTTCTTGGAAATATAGCAGTATTGAAACCAGCATAATGGCATCCACAGCAGGCCATGCTCCCTAACCCTCACAATCGTTAATGAACACTATGTATTCCGCGAGAGTGGGGAAGGTGGGTGGGTTAATACTAAAGGTAAGTATTTTAGGATAGTAAAAAAACTAATTTTAATATTAAAAATTTTGTTTCTTTCCATCTGCAAAATACTTTCTTTTAGTACTGGTTGACTCTCCAATCGGTGATTGGTCGAGTCGTCAGTCTGGAGCTCTTGAACTCAAAGTGGTTATCAACTCTAATAATCATTAAAACAAACTCCAATAATCACTAAACCAAACTTAACCTTGAGCCTTTCTTCATTCATTTTCCGAGGAAGTTGAAATGTCACTTCCGAGTTCTCCATACAACCGTTGGCCATTATATGCTGTTATTTTGTTTTCTCAACTAGAACGACGTACATCTCGTAGGTAGTGGCTAATGAAAGTGCTTTTGTTATGCCAAGAACAGGTCGAGACCATGTCATCTAGTGGTATTCCCGACGCAAAAGCCCACAAGGAGGCCAGCGCACGTAGTGCATTTGCACGCTCATCAGAAGAGAGTTCATTATGGTTGGGAGCCATTTCGTATGCATGCCGAATCACATCACAAATACAGAGTCCCAATTTTCACAGGAGGCACTGCACGAGGTACAGAGATTGATGAATCTTTATCCACAAAGACGAAGAGAAATGAACGGGGAGAGTTAATTAAAGAAGACGAAGGAAGTCCCGTGTATGTCAGACAGCAGCTTACCAGGCATGCGAACCAGGCACTGGACTCGTTCTCCAACGGACGGTTCCACATGTGACATTATGAACTTAGGCCTTGATAATGATTGGGTTTAGAGCATTCGCTTTCAGATTTTTGGCGTGATATTCAGCGGGGAAAAAAAGCGTCACTTTCAAGAAAAAAGCTCATGTCCGTCTTTTCTAGTGAGAGCGGCCAATTCACTTTGACGAGCAGCACTTGCAAGCGACACCCATAAGACCATCTTTTGCATTAAATGGAAAAGAGAAGCAGTGTGCATGGACTCGTACGGCGATCCCGAAAAGTTGGAAAGGACCAGAGGCAAGTTTCATGAGGGAAAACTTCTTCAAACTTTAGGTCTTGCGTTTTCAAACGTGTGAATGAGCCGAGATAGTATCCTACTGTTAACTGTGACAGGACAAAAGCGAGTTTAAGACAGATTTGTAATCTTTGATGGCCGGCCGCTGGTGAAGAGAACTTCTAAAGAGGGTGCCACTATGGATTCTGTGGGGTCGCACAGGTTGACATGTTCTTTGGCGCACCAAGCAAACCTCTTCCTCCACTTTACCTCTTAGACTTTAATGGTCGAGGCTCTATGTCACTGCAGAAGTCGAGAGGTTTTTCATGGTTAAGTCTCTAAGCATGAAGATGAAGAGGAGCTGGGGTGGATCAATTGTTTGGCCTAGATGCTGCGTTTGAAATCCCTCATATATCAGTTCGCCAATTCACCACATGTCCACAAAACACGGCACCGCTGGCCATAGAGGAGATTACTAGTATGAAGGGCCCTTTGGACGCTCAAATCTTGGTCAGCACTGACACTGACTGTAGAATGGCGGGCGAAGGGGGAAGGAAGGCATAAGCAAAAATTCCATCCAAAGAGATGCTCAGGCCGTCTATGGTCCAGGCCTGGGGGTCTGGGAATGGAGACACGCAGTTCTGAAGCTAGGCGTCGAGATGAGTGGCAAATAGGTCTACAAATGCTCCCCCCCCCCCAACCTTAGAAATATCAACTGGCCTAATTGCAGAGACAGCTGCCATTCTAAATGAAACAAGCAGTCTGCATTAAAGACTGGCCTTGTGAAGGTACACAATACACTAGTCAAAGAAAGAAGGAAAAGACAACTGCCCCGACTGAGACTCGAACCCAGAACTACCCGCTTACTAGCCGGGCGCTCTAACCGGGAAGTTCTGGGTTCGAGTCCCAGTCGGGGCAGTTGTCTTTTCTTTCTTTCTTAGATTAGTGTATTGTGTATCCTGACAAAGCCAGTCTTTAATACAGACTGCTTGCTTCGTTTACCCTTTACCTTGGGATTCCTTTTTTATGTAGCTGCCATTCTGTCGTTGGGGCCACGCCCAACAGGGAGAGTTAGGTGGCAAAAACGTTCAACTTCTCCGCTGTATATTGAGGTAGAAGCGTCAAATGATGCTTGGTGCACAGACTGATCAGGTGAGAAAAAATTGTTTGGTTTACGGGAGAGGTTGCATATTGAAGCACCAGGCAACCAGGCATTTTATTTTATTTTTTATTTTATTTAACTGACCATATTTCTTTGACATGTACCTAGCTCCAAGCTGAAAGAGTATGTAGTCAGCCTAAAAAAATATATTGCTAATATTTTATTTATGTAATCTAGTATTCAAAGTTTTTTTTAGATTTTGTCAAATAACTTCTTAGTGGTGAGGTTTCAAATTGGCACCATTGGAAAGTTCGTTTAGAGCTGGTTAAAATGGTGTACTGGAATGTCAAAAACGGTAAATATTTGGCCGTGATTTTTAGCGGATGAACCAAAATTCAGATAAAAAGTTTTGACCCGCAATAATTTAAAGCACCTGCACGCGCCTGTAAACCAAACAATTAACTTTGCATGGCCTTAGTTTACAAGCAACAGGAATAAAAATTGGGGAGAATATGTTTACAGTCAATATGTTTTGGCCTGGTGAAGGGATTCAGTCAAAGGCTAGTCAGAAAAGGAGTAAGGCCAATGATAGAAACACCATACACATTCGGAAGGGGGGTTAAATCACCAAACCATAAATAAATCAACCATTAGTTTACAAGCACCAGGAAAAAAAATAGGGGAAAACATGCTTAGGGTCAACTTAATTAGGGCAACCAGTTTGACATTATCAAGGCTGTTCCCACAGAGAAGGGCCGCGAACACACCGGGCAATGCCTACGCAAATGGCCACTTTACCGATTCAAATAACATATCTAACAAACACGCCGGGTGCACTATAAAAGTGTTTAAACACATGCACCCACGGGAAACACACCCGAGGTCACTAATTTTGCAATTACGAAGATTCCGTGTTCGTTTGCAACGAATAAAGTCGAAAAATGAAAGAGCTAAATTGGCACAATCACAACACGTTGTGCTCAAAATGATTTAAGTTAATGGCAGCTGCTTGCATAGATAGAATGTGAAGTAGTGCCACCGGCAGGAGCTAGATGGTACTACATTTTGAATAATTAATAATTAACAATAATTAATAATAATAATAATAATTAATAATAATTATTTTATTTTGAGCACTGAATGCATAAAATAGGCAATTTAGCACATATGACTGAAATAAGTATTTGCAGATAGTAAGAATTAGCTCGCTTGATTGTGCCGACTGTTCCAAAGGCAAAGTGCTACAAGGTCTACAGGAACTGAAGAACGATATCTGTTCTTTTGAAATTTGTAAGTTTTTTTTTTAATTTAGCTTAAGAAATAATATTATTATTTCGTTTACAAACCCATGGGCTCATTTACGGAGTTTACGGTAGAAGGCAGTAGCAGAGGCACATGCGAAAGCACACCAAAGCCACACTGAAAATTTGTCACCACACATTAGTTTATTGCAAAATACTAACACTATAACAAAGGTGCGATTAAAATAAAACCATGTGTCGTGTAGCATTCAGAATGCAAAAGTAGTTCAAAACTGAAAGAAGTGAATTCAAAGCACAAGGCAATGTCAATGTATGCATGCAGAGAAAGGAGTCCAAGCTTGCTCTAACTACACAGGGATTGGTAGCACCATTTTCGACACTGTGTTCTTACGTTTTTGCACTACAAGTGGTGCGAGAGGTTCACGGGGTGATTTGACAGAAGACTCCGTTTGGGTGGATGATGTTTGAGGCAATTCCTGCTGGGTTTTACCCTTGACGGAAAAGCGCACATTCCTGTGAAGATCGCTATCACTGTTTTCCTGTTGGTGCATTTCCTGTTCTCGCAAACTGAGAATGGCGACGCGAAACAGCTCCCAATCACCGAAACTCATTTGCAACACCTAGAAAAATAAAACGTTATTTGTAAAGCTTCTCAGAATACAGTAAGTAAAATAACTACGACCAACTCTGAGGATGTTAATCTGTGTTTATGTTAATCTGTGTTTATCCCTAAATAAGTTATCGAATTTATGCATTGGATTGATATTTAAACATGAAACCTACGGCCTATTCTGGCCCATTCAGCCAATACTTTAAAACATACACTCCCAAGGAAAATCATGAAAGTGTGACAAAATCCAGTACAAAACTGATGTCAATGGGTACAGCAGACACACAGGCAGCCACAACCCTTAATGGAAAAGGTAGTCACTTCGTTCTCACTTCCAGAGCACATTGGGTTGGCTGGATGGCCAAAAAAGAGATGGTTTCAGTTTTGTTCGTCTACGATGCTGAAATCTGTGTAATATGTATAAATATGGATAATGTAGCTGTTAATGTCCTTACGTGTTTCAGTTCATCCAGATCGCATGAGACTAATACTCGGCCATGAATATTATGTTCCGTTATTGCAACGCTGTATTTCTCACTTGCAGCTGTTTTGTTGATGCCTTCCAACTTGCATATCAAGTCAGTCACTGCTTCAACACTCAGTCGACTCAGCTTCACCTCGGCGAAACCAGGCTACCAACAAAAATAAGAAAATTGTTAGTTTCAAACAGGGAGACACTCAACCTAACAAGCGCACTAATGTCTAAATTGAATCATGATAGGATGTTTATGGCATTCCTGTTTATGGTTCCTGTCATTTGGAACTCTGGGAGGAAAACAGGCAGAATACAGGACTTCTTTTCATTAGGATTTTCAGGGCAGCATAGTTTTAATTCCTTACAAATATTAACTTGCAAGTTCACATTTATCTTCTCGCGTTCTTGTATATTGAAGGTTCCAAAGGTATAAATTTACCGTTTTTAACCCTTCAGGGGTGGGCGTGCCTAAAGTGTGCCTGCTGAGTAATCATTGTTTTAAATAAACAGCTCTTCTACAGGTTGGATCGAAAACTCCCAGCCTACTCCAGTAAAACTAAAAAAATCGGACATAAGGCCAGATTATTAGGGAAAAAAATGACACAGGTTCATCCCCTTACTTCACGTTAGTACGAAGCTAAGATTTTTTTCTACAAGTCGGTTATAAACCCTCATTTTATAAGCATAAATGGAATCCTTAAATTAATGTACTTTTGAATACATTTGAATCAAATAAATTTTGAAACAAACATACAACTACGATCTACGAAGGTTGTTTCAGAATTAGAAATTGCTTGACCTTGACACCACTGCCTATGTGCTTGAAGTGAGACCTGACCACTACTACAGCCATGCAGGTTTTTCAAGTCCTTAAATACAATTTGCAGTTAAGGCTTTATAACATCACCCTAGGTCAGCTCATGTCTCAATGGACACAAAATCTGGGGAAGCCACCAAACTTAAGAATTAAGCTAATGCATAAAAAAAAAGGTTTTAACATATCCCCTCCCCTCCACCAACACACAAACGACAGAGCAATGTCATTAATACGATTAAGCAACAGTTCACATCCTCACGATGAGGTGTTTACAACACGTGTCATCAGAAAATTACACATTTCAAAAGCTTTAAGTTGTAAGCTTTAAGAAAATAACTTACAAACAGTGAGCCGACGCTCCTAAGCACAGGGGTGGCTGTAGATGTACTAGGGATCGAAGGCTGAGGTTGCATCATGGATGTGTACGGGCTCCACGGGACTGTGTGAATCTGTTGCATCTGCTGCATCTGTGACAACATGGGAAGAACCATCGAAGGGTTGTTGTATGGTGGGGTCCGATTGTTAGTGGTAGCGCGACTTACCTGCAAAATTATTATTAAGCAATAGAAAAGAAAACTTAACTATGAATAAATGCTAGATTAACCCCATTAGAGCAATGTTAGTAGGCTAGGTTCCAGATTTCATCAGAGAACAAAAAAAAAAGGGAAATAATTGAATTAATGGTTTTTTAACTGATAAGGTTGTCTCAAGAAGAGCAAGATAATTTTACTAAGAAGCTCCTAAGAGCCTTTACATGCCACAATCAACATGAACATGAGCGCATGTCCGGGGCCATTCTCTTCCCAAATACAAAGGTGTGGGCTAGGGCCAGGATGGAACCCGGGCCATCAGGCTACTCTGACACCTCAAGAAAAACAAGTTGAGTAAGGTGAACGATAATTACTAGTTCCACGTCTCTTCTTAAAAAGTACTCTGGCAGTGGACACTAAGCAGCTCCATTCACACTTCGGCTAATCATTTCACTATGATATCCAAGCTAAGAGCATTACTTGTGCAAAGATTGCCGGCCAGATAGTTCGAGGAATGAATGGGCAAGTCACCTTTCTAAAGGAGAGGGAATGCACTCGTAAAACAGGTGCAGAATGGTAATGGGTCTAAAGCGACTTACATTTTGCACATTGACCTGGTGAAAATATTACGCACTTTTTGCAGGCACTGAATGCTGCAGGACTGGGGCGCTGCATTTCAAATGCAAATGATGCAGTTGCCTGGAAACTGCATGTAAGAGATCTTGAATGTTGACTGACTAGTAAGAATTATATGTAACATATAGTCAAAGTACCAATAGAACACGTAGTTTGCAATTGATTTCCCACTTGGAAGTGAAGCAACTATCCTGGCATTGTAAACAATACGTTCTTGCTGTCAGGTTTTGAGTACAAATGATACAGACAAATCTGAATATATAGATAGCATGGTCAACAAAACAGAAAGGGAAACAAACCGGTGTTGGCCTCCTCATAGAGGCTCGCGAGTCCACAGCTGCCCACCCAGACATATGGTTTACATTGTGCGGCATAACAGGGGTTAATGAAGGTGCCACTTCTAGCCTTGTCATGTCTTCCATGTTCTGCTGTTCGTCTGAAACCATCAACAATGCAAATTATTACAAACAAATTGAAAAACTGACTCGAGGTAAAGGAATGACAACAGCTATAAATTTAAGTAACTGCAAGATAGGGATGTACGAGTAGAAAAATTTTAATTCGAGTCGAGCCGAGCCGAGTTTGCAACAGAAGAATCGAGTATCGAGCCGAGTTCGAGTATTTGATGGGAATATTTAGTTTGCAAGTTTCCCTTTAATTTGTTAAGATAATAGGAACAAAGATGGTGCTTAGTTGATGTGTTGGTCATGGTTTTCCAGTTTTAAGGACATAACTTGAAAATGGTTTCAGTTATTGAGTTTTAATCTGCACCACTGGAAAGCTCTCGTCGAGACGATCAATTTGGTATATTGGAATGTCAAAAACGGCCAAAAAGGCTGAAGTTATGACGAAGTTATCGCATTTTCGCCGGATTCGAGTTTTTCGAGTAAGGACGAGAGCAGCGAGCCGAGTTCGAGTGCAAGTTTAATACTCGGCTCGGCTCGAATTTTTCGAGTATAGCACCATCCCTACTGCAAGAGGATAACGTTTTCTACACAGAAAATGACATGAGAAAATATAAACAATAGATTCTTACTATCTGCAAAATACTAACCTTCAGTATGCGTTAAAATCGTTTCGATTTGCTTTTCTTACCCGAATTTTTAAACCCCTTTAATAGTTTAAAACCAACAATGCAATTAGCCCAACTGCCACTTGGGGGCGTAGTATTGTTGTCTACAACAATGCAACAACAGCCATCAATCCTAACTTTCGTTTCGGGTACTTGTACCAGTTGGATGCATGGGAAATTGCGTCCTGCTTTTCTTGAGGTTTGTCCATGGATACCCAGAATCCCAGAATAACGTATTGGCTACGGGAACCCTGGAGTACGGGGACTTCCCAGTATTAGTTTGGAAACATCCCCAGGCTGGATGTTCCTTCTGCGTGTTTGGAAGGGAAGGATATGTATTTTTGCTGAATCTGCATATATGGAGTATTTTTAGGAAGTAGTTTATTTTTACTAACCTGTGGTGATTAGGCCTAACCCAAATGCGCTAGGCCTACTTTTGCACGAAATCTTAGATCTTTTTTTCGGTCGATCATTTTTGGTCGATCAGTTTAGGTCGATCATATTTTCTTTGGTTTGTGAACGTGTTTCTGCTTCTTTCTCATTGAATAGGTTGCATTTTGAAGTTTAATTCACGTTTTTACACTTGCTCGTAGCATGTTCCATGCATCTTGAACGCTGGCGATGTACCACTTCTCTCGTGTACTTCGCCAGCGTTCTTGACGTGGATGTGGCGTAACTCGGGGCATAAATCGGGCCAGAAAGCGGCTCAACGAGCCAGTACCAATTTGTGTACTTCCTATCGTTCGTCGAAAGATTCTCCGTTGAAGTCCTGTATCGAGCAGATTTCTGGAAGTGATCCGGGCCAAATTGTAACTTCTGAAGATGGGGCAAATGGAAGAAAGAGTTCGCCCAAACTTGTCGATAAGCCTAACCCGCCCGCTTCACCCATTGTGGTGGCGAGTTTATGCCTGTACCTTCGGATTCAAGCTTTGTTCAGCCCTCGCAGATTGGTATTTCTAGAATTCTTACTAATTTCCAGGAATGTATGCCTTTGCAGATTCACGATCTAATACGTTCATTCCGATTTAATTTAACAAGAGACTAGATGAACCTGTTCACGACAAGATAGCAGCATTGTAACTTGTGCCATCTCTGGAAGTGACGAATACTGGGAAGGAAGACCGACCAAGGTATGCTGGGATACATCATTGTCGGTCGGTGCTTTGAAGAAGTCATCTGGGAAAAAGATAGATGTGACTGGTAAGAAAGGAAGTCACCACACATAGGTCTAATATTGTTAAGAAAGTAAGTAAAGGGTTGGTCCAGGACGTTTCATTCCTCGACTGTCACAAAGTCAGTGTTTAGTCCAGCCACAGGAGTTGGATCGTCGTCATAACCCATGTTCAGGAATCATGACGCACAATAAGGAAAGCCTAGGTCGCCAGTACTGGACATTGAGACATGGGGACGTGGTCGACGATTCCGTACCTGGTCGACAGTGGCAGTCGTCAGGTGTCGGCAATGAGCGTACGGAGAGAACTGTAGACTAGCGGCGACATTCCAGTTCGTCTTTTCGATGTATTGAACATAGTAGGGATGTATGTGATTTGAGTGGTTGTCGTGACGAATTAGATGACGAGTTTGTTTTATCCGAGAACCAAAATCATTATTTACTATCTTCTTCTGCTTCCATCACTTAGTAGTCTGGTAACGTTGTGGTAATGATGGTTGCCGTTCCTTTTAGAGGAGAAGAGGAAATTTTCGGGAAAGAGGACGGGGGTCCAATGCGTCCCGTTCTTGACTTCCCAAGAAACACATCTGCTCCCGTTCATCGACAGGTGGGGCAGGTTGTAGCATTATATTTCTGCGTAGAAAGACATTACATCGGCAGCCTATAGTTTGGAACGCCTTTCAAAGCAGAAATTCTCTAACGGTCGCTCTGCCTCCGTGGATCAGCAGTGTTCCTCCGAACCGGGCACTGGAAGCGCTAATTCAAAAGCTACTATTCAAAGGCGGCGTTTGGCTTTCTCCTACGGACACTCCTGGGTTCTACAACCAGGTGCGTGTGATACTGAAGAAAAACGGGGAAACTCAATTGATTTTCAATCCATATCTCAACGCGTTCTTACCAAGAATACACAAAAAGATGGAAACCCTTCAATCGGTGCGGGAGTTACTGCAGCAGGAAAAGTACACTTTCGGTAGATCACAAAGATGCCTATCTATAAGTCCCGCTGCATTCGGAAAAAACATACTTAAATTTCATACTGTGCATCGTCAGTGTTTCATCTTTTCAGCTTTATGTCAGAGGGCTTCATTTATCACTTCAAAGTGCTCTCATCACGTCGGTGCTACGTCCACTTTTGCAGGTGCCGTTTCAGAATGACCTTTCCCCAACTGCCATCAAGGGTTACCGTTCTGCGTTAAATTCTGTTTTTTCATGCAATAGGAATTCTGAGATCATAGGAAGTAGTGAGAGTGCGAGGTTGGTTTATGCCTCTGAACACCCCAGACCTAAGACAAGACGTTTATTCCCTAGGTAGAATCTCCCTTTAGTGCTTGCAAGTCTCTCCAGTGCTCCATACAAACCAATGCATACATCATCTTTACTCCGTCCGACTCAAAAAGACTTTTTTGGTAGCCCTTGCAACTGCAGCTCGTCAAGGCGAATTGGCTGCTCTTTCCAGGGAGGACGGGCGTCTAAGTTTTGCAGCGTTTCGTCTGCAGCCACTCTAATGTAGCCAGTGCATATTCGAGCGAAAAACCTAAAGGGAGGTGAAGCACCACGTCCAATTGTGATCAAGGCTCTAGGTGCGAAATGGGACCCTCATGCTCCCCTCGTGCTCACATTATGTTGTGTTTTCAAGTACCCATAAGTGTTGTTAGCTTCGGATTCTTGGATTGGCTCACCTCCAGTTGGAAAAGTCAGCATAAACTAAAGGTTAGTATTTTTAAACATAGTAAGAAACATAATTTTATTTCCAAAATAAGTTATAACAATCCTAAAATAATTACTTTTACTTTCAACCCACCCACCAACCCGGCTCTCACTGAACCTGGTTTTCAAGTGGATTATGAAGCATGGGTGGCATATTGTTGGGGATGCATTAGTATACCTTTTGGTGGAGAGATTTAAGTGTGACTTCAAATATGTCATTTTGAACATTTGAGCATTTCCCCCTTTTTCTCTTTTAATGTACGTTTTCGGATGATTTTCATGGTATCAATTCCTTTTCTTATGACCATATATGTATAGTCGTCATGTGATGACTAAGGCATGGAATAAAACAAATTGCAACCGATTCTTAGTCAGTTTATTGCAGCTAATGTCTGTCCCACTGGCTTCAGTCACTCACTGGGGTTCGGAACAGTCAGGATCGGACTTGCAGTAGCTTCCAGTCAGCTTGAGCTGGCTTTCCTTTACTTCTAACCCGAACCAGACTCCTAGCTCGTCCTTTCTGTTAGTCTTTTGCTTTGTCTCCTTTCCTAAAGCCGACTGGAAGGGATCCACCTAAAACCCACCAGGAGCAGAAGCACCAGAAACCCACGACATCCTTCAACGCCGACAACATAAGAAAAACTAACAAAATATTTTCAAGTGTCTATAGTAAGGTAAACTACCATGCAAAAACACTTTTACTACGTGTACACTATACGAGAAGCTGTGCTTTACATTCATCAACTAACCTTTAATCACTTTGCGAATATATGGGTCCAAGTTGATTGTAAAAGGTAGAAACATCTTAAGATCTGTAAGCTGAAGAGAAGCCTTATGGTAGCTAAGGAATATCTCAAACTTCCGCTCGTCACGATCAATTTCAAGTAAAGGCTCGACTTCCTTAGAGGTGGGTATTTGATCGCTAATTCTGTATAATATAAAGTGAGAATTACATTAACCAAACAGTTACCAGTCCACAAATAAGTAGTCTGCAAGCATTCACACTTTTGTCAAAAAATCACCAACAATTACAATAAAGTTTCCTCAAAAGGCAAAATATAAACATGCAGTATAGTAGTACAGAAAGTCCCGAAGAATTGAGTTAAAATAATTATGGAAACTTGTTACATGTACAACCTGAAATACAAAACATTGACTGTTGGAAAAATGTTGGGTTTGACAGTTAGTGCAGTCTTCCATTAATGAGAGATTAAGATGCATTTTAAGGATCGAAATATTTCTAAATTAAAGACAAAGGCAAGTGCTTACTTTTCATAGATGGATTTCAAGGACATGTTATCCTCAATACTATCTTCGTTCTTTTCATAATACAAGGTGATCCACGATGTTCTGTAAGGCCATTGCTCGGTAATATTTACCCAAGTGGCCAAATGATACCAGTTGAAATCAATATTGAACGCTTTTAAAAGTCGACCTAGAAAATCAGTACAAGCAGTATAAGATGCATGTATATAATAGGGAAATAAATAAGAAATTAATTATTTCACTTTTTAAGGTTTACTGCACGTTTCCGCAATAGACCTAAATATCCTCTGTTTAACTCAGGAAAAAGCTGTACAAGCTTATGTACGTGACTGGCACTGAAGGTGGTATTAAATGGCAATACATGTACTGGGAGAGATAAGAGAGACTGGTGTACTGTACTTGGAAAAAATTGCATAATAGCTGGGCAGCCGCTGCCATTTTTGTTTGCCACACATTCATTTCTGCCATTTCATGTAAATACATTTCTTCATTTGATTTAGGAATGTAGCCCAATAACACTGAAATACTGGTTGGATTAAGAAACCTTGTCCCTTCTCCCACCACCCTGACATTTTATTTTGGTTACACACAAATGCACAAATTCTAGACAGCGCTATAACCCAACTGTCTAGCTAGTGCATCTGCCATCTAAAAGGGGTCCATTTGCAATTAAGGTAAGCACACAACAACTTTGCTGCCAAGATTTTTTTTGTTTGCTGTTGCATGAACTAGTTTCAGCATCTACGTAAATTACTGACTTCACACGTTCACAGCAATCATGGATGGCTTCCCGAATTCCAAGTTCACAAAATATTTGTTTATGACATCGTGATCATACTAATAAGGTCACCTATCAAATGCATGCAGAATTTTTATCATACAAATACGAACTACATCATCTCCTATAACAAGGGCAGAGATAAACTCTCCGACAGTTTTCAGCAAAGTATGAAGCTTATAGGCTGCTCTGAAGTTGTGAACGAGAAGCGCATATTTTTATAGCATTGAAAAGAAAAGTCAACGATAATCTTTAAGGCTGCAACCGATACCAACTTCACTCTACCGATCGAGTTGTAAAAATTTGCCGATACCAGTACCCAAAATGTAATAATTTTTTTTTATAAATGGTGTTAATTTTCTTGAAAAGACAAATAATTATGAAAATTAAACATTTTAATACAGTAACCAACAGTTAAAAGGTAGCTAAGATGATACTCAGTGATTTTCTGAGCAAGAAACTGCAAAATGCATGTCGTATACTCAAACAGTTCCAGGGTTACAGATATTTCAGCTTAACTTGCCGCTATCGATCTGATACTGATACCGCAAATATCGACAACCGATATGGTCCAGTATCGGCATAGGTGCAACCGTAATAATATTGTTGCATTTTAATTAATGTTCCGACTCGCTCATTTTGCAGAAAGAGGTGGACATAATAGTACACCAACTAGTTCAAATTTATCGGACAAATTTCCGAGTAGCATTCGCCCACTTTCACACTGTAGATTGTTAATATTCTTGCAAATTCCACTGTCTGTAGTTTTGCCGTTTGGATTCGTAACGGCAAAACAACACACAGTTGAGTGAGATGTAAACAAGGTAAGAAACAATCCTTTGTTGGCCTGAAGAGATTACTGGAAGCAATCGAAAATTTGCAAGATTATGAACAATCTGCAGCGTGAAAGTGGGCGAATACTACTTGGAAATTTGTCCGGTAAATTTGATAGTTCGTTTCATAGTAATCGTTGTTGAGGGTCTTTTTCGTGGCACCAAATAGTAATACAAAGTACACCAAATTGGGGTTGATATTACTACTTTATTGGTAAGAAAATATTACTGTTGGAGACCTACCCGCCCATTACACGAGAACTTACTGTAATATCAAACAACTGAAAACTTACCAGTGATGTAGACAACGTTCATAAGTCTCCTCATACTACGAGGGTTGACATCACTAAAATAATCGTCCGTAAGCAGCACTTTGGTCAAATCTTGTGCCCCCGTCATTCGGGCAGTTAAGTTGCCCATGCTGCTAGCGACGCTTTCACTTGGTCTTAGTTTTTTGCTACTCTTTCGAGAAGACTTGAAGCGGTCAGGAATAGACATGCTAGATTCAGAAGACAGACGCCGGTTGCTAGCCTAAAAAAAATTGATAAAAGCAAACCTCAAATTGTGTCACCTATTAACCCAACCACACACACGTATGTTAAAACCCTATTGTTGCAGAAACATCACAAAAGACGAAAGAAAATCTGAAGGATGCTAAGACAAAGACAGAACTTGCCGCAGCACATATGACGGAGTCCTCCCCCCCCCCCATTAATGGGAGGTTACCAAGAAACAAAGTCACCTGTGCATTAGAAGGCAATCAGGGATCTCCAATATTAAAGTTATAGTTTCCAAATCAAGTGGTTTTTACCTGCTTGTTAACTAATAATGTGTGAGACTATTTTAAATCCATGTAAAATTATAAAGTTTTAAAATTAGAACAGAATATGCTAAATTCATGACCTTTTTAAAAATGTTCTCGTGCAGGTTCCCATGAAAGCACACAGTTTTGATAAAGAAATAATACAGATTTGACTAAAAAAAATGATTAGGAGAGAGGCTCAAAACGAATTAAAAATTAAAATAAAAAGCAAGATTCCTCTCAATCTATTAGGCAGTGTGGACCAAAGATTAAAAAAAGCTGTTTGATGGTGTAGATCAATGGGTTCATGAAAATTAACGGGTAAAACAACCTTTTTACCTCATGTAAATATGTGAAACTTCCACAGGAAGATGTACGTCAACTCGAGTACAATTCAACTCCTCCTTTATTCCTTTTTTCATATTTTCCCAAACTGTGTTGTTCATTCTTAAGTCTTTATGATGCATGCTTGTTTTTTTAAGTGCATTTGCATGCATTATTTTACAGTTTCATAATACTTGGAAACAAAATGATCTACGTTTTGAAATGTTATCCCTGCTCAGTCCACTGAAGCATGCTGGGACAGAGTAAGTTTTTAGACTGTTAGGCTCTTCCACTTAAATCACAAAAACCTGAAAAGAAAAGTATCATGATAAACAAGCAATTTTTATGTTTAACTTACACTGAGGCTTGCACCAGGCATGCTAAACGACTCCCTCTCATCATTTCCCCAATAGGTCATCTTTTTGGCTGCTATATTTTGTGCCACTCGTACTCGCCGCAGACCAGAATTTTGCAAGTAAAACGGAAGATGCACAATATTGCGCAAATAATCGTGGCCGTTGATGCTAAAGTCGTGAAAAACTCGATGGATGTTGGTTTCAATAGCCTGCAGAACAAGGAATATTTTAGGTCACAAATTAGTACAACGAAAACGAAATGCAAGCCAATGCTAAGCCAAACCGTCAGTTGACATAATGTTGGCTTTTGTGTCTGCTGTTACAAATACTCACCTTAATAATGATATGTGGGTCAATAGCCAGAATGGTGATAAAAGGAGTGTTTGGATCAGAAAACAAAAGATGCACTGCATCGAGATTGTGAAGCACTTTTTCTTGTTCGCAACTGTCCAATCCATCGACAATGATTACTAAACGAGTCTGATTGCCAGTGAAAGCATCAATGCACTGAACCTACAACGATAAGAATATGTTACTATATGGTACCTGTTTTAATACTGTGTACTTTTCCCCTTTCCCATGACACGAAATTCAACATATTGACCTCACTTCTTAAAGGGAATGAATAATATTTCATCTCTCATAATAATTTAAATTTCCCAATTTACCCTGTTCAGGAATTGGTGTCAAGAATTCGAAGGTAGTAAAATATACTTCAGTATACAGGTAGACACAAATTAAACTAACAACTGTCCAAGTTTAAAGTGAAACGGTGCATTCACAGTCAGGTCCACTTCCCTTTGGGCAATAGTTACTTGCCTTCATAATGCTGCAAGCGGAAAGTCTACTTTTCAAGTCTAAGAAAAACATTTATACCACCAAACCATACAAAAATATAACTACACTAGAATTTTCGAAGAAACTGCCAGTTCTTATTCAGAAGTCACAAGGAAAACCGATGACTGTTTGTTTACTTTGGTGTAACTCATCACAACAATGCGGTTTTAACGCAGCACCAACTGTCCAAATTTCAAACTAAAAACTCCTACTAATTTTCGACAATAGTTACTAATTGTTTTCCTCAGGCAGTCTAGAGACTCGCACCCACAAAACACCAGTCTCTTCACATTCCAATGAACTCGTATTCGACAGTTCGTTGAAATGTGAACAGACTGGCATTTTGTGGGTGCGAGTCTCTGGACTGCCTGAGGGATAGTTAATATCTATTGCCGAAAATTTGCAGAAGTGTGAAATTTGGATTTATGGTGCCGCGTTAAAACTGAGTATTGTTGTCTTCAGAAGTCACTCAAAGCAACTAGAAAAAGCATCCGATCCCATGCTGTATATGCAGTGGCCACAAAATTCAAAGTCAAGCCCGCTCACCTGGACCACTGATCTCTACGAGACATGCACGAAGTGTTTCGGCTGATTAAGTTATAGCCCCCGCTTTACATCTTGCTTGGCGGCCAACTCAGGCGCTACACCCTAACAAACAGAAGCTCCACACACATGACTTGTACAGATCAGTGGTCCAAGTGGTTTTTTTTTTTGTTTTAGCGTGCAAAAAAGCTCTTGTATAATTAATAACCCGCACTCTCATATAACCCGTAGGCCCAATTCTTTACGGAAAAAAAGTCGTATGACCCACGGGTTATACGCGTGAAACTACGGTAATAGATGGAATTCCTCAAGATTTCACCAGTAAGCAACTCAAAGAAGATATTAATAAACAATTACATACCATTTCTGCCAAAATTTGAACAAAGGAATGCTGGGCCTGCAGATCATCTACTTTGTTAGCTTCTGCTTGGGCAATGGCACGGAAGAGACGTTTCTTGGTAGGGTACACTAGTGCCGATACGACGCGTACCCAGGTATACAGGTTAGCAATGATGACTACACACACCACACTAATCAGGGCTATGAGAGCCCCATGAACAGGTGCCCGTTCTGGAGAGAAAATCTTATCTTCGCCTCGGAAAAGTGCAGCATCGTAAGCTAAGAATAAAATTAATCCAACGAGGACGCAGCCCAGCGTTAAGTAGAAGATGAAGAAATAAGGTAAGCAGCACATACGGCGCCATTTCCACGATGATGATGTAACTATAAAATGGAAAACGTACAGTATGTCAGTTTTAGGTAAGCTTGTAGGTGCAGAACGTTATGTTTGCATCTCCATTAATTTACGCACCATCTTTAAATACCAGCAACCGGCAGTGACAGGATATGTACGTCCAGAGAGTAGCCTAGTTATATAGTTGGTTGCAACATCCTGTACCGATCCAGATATGTCGTATATAGATACATGCTAAGTAGGGTTGTACCGATTAATCGTTTAAACGATAACATTTAATACAAACCGAACCTTTTAAATATTGATCTATTTTATTTTTGAAACCAATTTCTGAAGGCAATATGAACACTACCTTTCACATAGCAAACCCACACTCGAAAAGGAATGCATTCCACATCTAATCTCTTAAGCTATCATTGACCACTTTGACCTTCAGGACGTTGTCTGAGTTACAATATACGCAAGTTACTGTAAAGCTAGGAAGAAGAGATTCATATTTGTGTTAATTATGTTTTACACTTGTTTTCCAAGCTGCAGCAGTTTATAAACAGGGGTGGACTGGCAATAGTGCCCCAACGGATATTGGCCGGTGGGCCAACTGGCTGGGGTGCCACTTGAGTCAAGTTTTTTTTTTTTTTTACGGTTTTTGCTAGTAAAAAAAATTACTACTCCCTTTTTGGTGGGAAAAGGTTTTGCCCTTTTGTTAAAAAAAAATTTTTTTTTGCGAAAAGGGGGATGGGCTGGGGGAAGATAATCGTTGGTTTTATAATGCCGAAACTCGTCGAATTCGTTGCTAATACATCGCCTGTAAAACAATAGTCTGGTTAGCGATCTAACAAGCAGCACAACGATTATCCGTCCACCCCCTGACACACACACAGACGAAAAATGGACTACATGGCAGATATACTACATCGTTCTCATCAAACTGTTTTAATTTTACCCATGTCGGGCATCCACCGCAGCCGTAATGCCACGCCCACGCGGCTCATTCACGACTTTTCTGGTGCAAAGCGCGGGGCTGCCAACTCTGCTTCGGCGCGGCACCAGTAGGGCCGAGAAACCTACTGGGGGGGATATTACCCTAAGATCCCCTGAATCAAGGGAGAGAAAAAATGAAAAGAGAGCTGATTTCAAATGTGGACGCTTCTCTCCAACACACCTCAAGTTTTTTTGGACAAAACTGAATAAACGGTTTCGCCATTTTTTATCTTTCGACTCTCCAAAATTTTTAAAAACTGGAGCATGTTGTTGCTTTAAAATGTGGAAGTTTTTGGCAATAATACCTCTAGGCCTAGTCGTTTGGAATATAACTGAGTAAAGGATTTCTGAATTGTTCACCTTTTGATAGTCCATTAAAAAAAGAATTTTCTGCCTCCGGCAACTAGCACTACTCCAACTGCCCGTACTTGATCAGTTCATTAATCATTATAACCTAAAAGTGTAAAATGCCTACCCCCAATCGTCAATGGCTAGCTTTGGGATTGTTAATTTAATTTGGAAAGAAAATGTCTAAAAAAAACATGATGTAGTCACAATTAAGTTTTTTACGAAACCTGCCATCCTAAAGACCGACTAAGAACAATCACCAAAATATGCTCTGTTGCGCTATTTTACTGCTAGTCCGCCCCTGTTTATAAACCTATACAACTAAATTTAATACTTGACATCTAAGAGCCAGTAAAATCCGCTACTTTCTTAATCGTGTTCGAAAGCTAAGAATCTTCGTTTCCTTGCCTGCAATGAATGACATCATGAACTTCTACGTCACTACCTTTATTCCTCGCATAAACCTCTCCGTTTCAACGTCTGTTTTGAAATTCCTTCAGTATCGCTGTCTCCGACTGGTTCGTTGGTAGATCGTGACCCTTGAATGCATTGGGGCCAAGCCTCAAGTGATGTCATGCGAAGTGAGTTTCAGATGGGAATGATAAAAATGGCATTGGACCCAAAAGGGTTAAACTTAGAAAAACAAAAATTGGGGGGTGGGGGGGGGAATTAATCGTTAATTGCTTTTGCTTAACCTGATGGGAACATTCCACATTTTTTTTTTTTGGTTTATTCATGAAAAAATATACACAACATGGCCATTCCCGGAGGGGCAAGGTTAACTTAAACAGAACAATTACTGCTAAGGCCATGCAAAGTTAATCGTTTGGTTTACAGGTGCGTGCGGGTGTATTAAATTATCGCGGGTCAACATTTTATATCTCTATCGTGGTCCACACGCTAAAAATCAGATTTTCGCCAAATTTTGACCGCTTTTGACATTCAAGTATACTATTTTAACCGGCTCGAAACGAGCTTTTCAATGGTGCAAAGTTCAAAACTCTAGCTGAAACCAGTAAGAAGTTATTTGGCAAAAACTAAAATACTAGGTGACATAAATAACATATTAGCAGATATTATACTTTTTTTAGGCTGACTCCATACTTTCAGCTTTCAGCTAGGTACATTTCAAAGAAATGTGGTCAGTTAAATAAAATAAAAAATAAAATAAAATGCCTGGTTGCCTGATGCTTGAATTAGCATCCTCGCCCATAAACCAAACAATTTTTTTTGCATGGCCTAATACCTTCACATGGTACAAATCAAGTTTATTATTATACAGTGTATGTGGCTTGTTGAGCAGGTGCTTGTTTTGTTTTTCTTAAGCAATGCGGTTCTCTTTATATGGTCATATTGCCTTAGGGTGAGGTAATCGTGCCATTTAAAAATTGTTTACCATCAGTTTTCTTTTAAGTGAGGGGACATTTGTGTTTTCAGTAGATACCTTAAAATCCGTGAAACTGAATATCATTACAAACATCAACAAAGGACACAACGGAACAATAATAAGCTGGCAACACTCAGAAAGTTACGTAAAAACACCACTTAATAATTTCTCGCATCACCGTGCTAACAACACTTATGGTGTTATTTTTTCACAAACCTGGTTTTGGTTTGAAGACAGTGTATAACCTGGTTGTTAGAACTCCATATTCTCTCTCCAAGGCATCATACAGAGAAGCGATGATAAATGCAACAGAATTGTCACTTCCAGTGCTGCTCACTTTGGCTTGATCAGTAAACAAAAACCTGAAACAAGGAATAATATCTTATTGAATAGATCACTTTCTATACCAAATAATCTGTTACTGTAATAGGAAAAACCTTGAAAGTTCAAAGACAACGTAACAAAGAATAAAGGAAAATTTCAAGTCCAAAGATATTTCCAACAGTTCTATATATTGCACATTTTCAAGTCTTTGGATCAGAGATATAAAATCTACCGACTATCTTTATCAGGCACACACTACGCCAATAAAAAAAACTCTGCCAAGCACTCATCAGTGTCATGACGCTGACGGGTGCTTGGTGGAGTTTTTTTCTGCTGGCATAGTGTGTGTTTACATTTCCGGTGCAAAGACTATCGACGAAAATTTGCAAGATAGTGAACTGTTGGAAATATCTTTGAACTTGAAATTGTGCACTTTCTTTGTTACCGTAAATTTTGTATTAAACGCCCAGTTGAAGCTAACGCCCACCCCCCAATATGCTTCAAGGTAAAAATCGTGAAATAGTAGAGTTAATGCCCATCCCTTAAATTGTTGTTTTTCTACAGCAAAATTACCAAAAAGTTATACGCTATGAATAAAGACAGAGAACTGCATGCTATGCTTACTGGCCCCGTTCTCCCTCACTGTGGTAATAGTGGACTCCTCCTTTATATCCTAACACCTGGCATCTCTTCCCTACGCCTAGTCCCTTCTCCACAGCAATTAAAAGGATGTAAAAATTGATCTTTTAGAGATTATAAAAAGCTTCGAATTTTCTGAGATAGATGTCCAGAAGGGTTAGAAAATTGATGATGCTTATTTATTTAGTTACAAAGCATAAGCAATTTTCAGTACATAATTTTTAATTAATCAACAATAATAACAAAAAAAAAAACAAGGGTGGCAGAAGCCCACCAAAAAGCATGAAAATATAAACAACAATATACATATAAAAATAAATTCATTATAGTGCATTAAGTGGTCGGAGAGCAGCCAATTATACAACAGCATGCATAAAACAGGGTGATCATTTCTGCTAGTCATCATACCGAAAACACAAGAGCATCTCCAAAAAAGGCATCAATGCCCTTTTAAACGTGGCAACACTAGAGGATGAAACAATTTGATCCGGAATGGAATTCCACAGGGAAATTAATCTATAGGGGAAGGAATTACGTACCATGTTCAATTTGGGATTACGGATCCGAAGTTTATAAGACGATCCACGCGTAGTTATAGTCAATTGAAACAATTCAAAAAAACTATTTGTAATAAATATTTGTATCTATTCCCCTCACAATTTTGAACATCGTGATTAGGCCAGCTTCTTTCTTCTCCATTCAATGGAGGGCAGCTTGAGGAATTTAAGCCGTTCGCCATACAAAAATTCTCTCAAACCTTTAATTTTTTTCGTGATTCTGCGTTGGACATTTTCTAGTGCCTTTTTATCTTTAATGAACATAGGTTCCCAAAATCGCACCCCACACTCGAGAAAGGGGCGAATAAGGGATTTAAAGATGACAAGGTAAATATCGGGACTACGGTTGGAGATGGTCCGATTGAACAGGAAGGAGAGAGAGTTAGCCTTAGCTACAATATATTCCACGTTTGTCAAAACTAAATCTATGATCAATTACTATACCCAAATCACGTGACGAATTTGCTGCACTAATTGGAAAAAGATCCAAATAATATTGAATATTGGGGTTATTGTGACCAAAATGTAACGAATATCTTGATTAATAGGGAGCTGCCAATTTCTGGTCCATTCATAATCAACGGACTGTTGTGCTTTATGACAGTCATTGTTTGATCGCAGGACTGCAGCAGTTTTAGTGTCGTCCGCAAATTTGGATTTAACACAAAAGTTATCCTCACAAAAATCACCAATAAAAATGGTGAAAAGTAGGGGAGCAAGCACCGAGCCCTTAAATGCTGATTTAAGGCCCACCCTTCCCCCTATTAACTGCATAAACCCATGAGTGTTTAATCCACGATTTACGGTAATACTTTTAGAACTTAAAATGCCCTTTATTTCTTTGCAGACACCACATAGGGCCTATCAGTGAATATAGAAAATGCTTTAAAATCGGACACTATAAAAATGACAAGCTAATCATGAGATACAGTCAAACGCTCACGACCATTATCGAACTAGGTTACAACATTAGTTTGTGTACTCTTGGTAAGGCAATAAAGTTTTATGTGTTGGATTATTTTGTGGAGAAACGTGGGGAAGCAAGATAAGAAAGGCGCACCGTTCACTACAAGACATACAGCGGGAATAATACATACTATAAAGCAAGATTGAGCGCTTAGTTCTATATATTACTAGTTGTAGCACACGGATTTTAATCATTTACAAGATTAAAATCGAACTAGAAAAGTGCTCTAGCATGCGTTACAGTGAAACGTGCACACAAATGCTATTGTAGTAGAGCTTACTGACGAATAATCCCAATACACAAGCAGTCTGACACATACGTTATTTTCAACCATTTGTTAAAACAGAAGGAAAATATTTTCGGAATACTCATGTGACATTCTCCACTAGACTTACTTGATTGGATTGGCCTGAACTTCGTCTCTACGATAGCAAGATGGGTAACAAAATAAAACTTGCAGAAACAGCTTGAGAGAAGTAAGCTTACGTGCCAGGTAAGTACTGATGGTACGAGCTGGCTCAAAATAATAGCGGTTAATACCAAGCCAAACGGCAGCTGGAAATGACCATTCAAAAAATATTATATTTAATTAATGCAATACGTATGACACTTATTATCAACAGGCCATAAAATAAGCAATCAACTTTTTCCCCCATGCTCAGTCCACTTACTTTACGTTATTAACAAATCATAGCTAGGGATCGACCGGATACCGTTTTGCCGGATCCGGGTTGGTTCCGGATAATTTGATGTCAGTGCCGGGTTGGTTCCGGATATAGGTGCCGGATCCGGACCGGTACCGGATACCGGGTAATTCACGCACAAAAACGAAATAAAGGCGTTTTATTTTTTCCCCCTTATAAGTTGCAGCTATGGTGTTGATTTTCGCTTTGTTTCACATTATTTTCTTACATTAAACACGTAGAAGTCTTACGCTATTATGAGTACCAGAATAGTATAATTGCATGTAGGCTACAAAACTGTTTTTGCAATGTTGCTAAATTCTGCAAATTTTTTTTTAAACAGTCAAAGCACTCATTAGGTTAATCAGTCAGAAAACATTTTTCTAGTTGAAGGATTTCTCATTGTTAGCCTACTGCTTCATTACGAAAAATAATTAGCAAAATTTTCCAATATTTGTGAAACCAGTATGTAGTCCACTTATTTATTTTAGATTAAAATTATTGAATTTTGGTTGCATTAAAACTAAATCAAAATCACAACAGGTCTGTTACTGACTGCTATAAATTGCTTTCGTTCTGTTTTGTATTGCGTACAGTATAACAAATACCGAAAGCAAAAAAAAAAGGAACGAAATCAACATTAAAAAAAGCTGTATTTTTTTTCATTTTATGAACTGTCTCGACTCTTGCAACATCGAAGTCATCTTTGGTTTATCATGCTATTATTTCTTGCTAGTTTTTGATATCGTCGTTAAACCGTCTTACTTTTCGAATTTAACCCCTTGGCGTCCAAACCCCGATTTATCGTCACTTCAAAACCGTTTCTAAACTCCCGACGCACTCTCAATTCAAAGCGCCGTTTGCAAAGAAAAATCGCCATTGCATACAATGGAGGTGCAGCCTAATTCCGACTGAATTAGGTACTTTGGCCCGCCTTTTTTGGATTCATTTAATTTAATATCATCTTTTAATTACCTTAATTGATGTTTTTGTTGGCCGTATCGTCAAAATTGACGTGAAATTGCTTTTGTTTGCTAAAACTAGACCTTGGTTCAAGCTGTCGTAACTCAACAACGTAAAAACTGCCGCCATCTTGGTCGCGTTGGAAAGCTGGGATTCCCCAATTTGCACGTGTATAGCACGTGATCACTATCGCGACGGGGGCCAGTCGCAAGTGACGTCACGCGAAGCGAGTCAAGGTCACAGCCATTGAAGCTAGCACGTGCGCGTCAATTGGCGAACAGCCGGCAGGGAGTGGGCGCGCGATGACGGCCGTAAACTGATCGCTATCACCGATAGCGTATATAAATTAGGAATAAATCAACTTTAAACTACTTCTACGGTAATAAAAACTTTAAGAAAAGGATTTCAGAAACCGTAAACAACGCTGTAATGGAGGAATAACCAGAGAACCATCGTTTCAAGGTTTCCCATGTACTGCAACGGAAGATGAATATTTTCGTAAGCGCCATTTACGTAGTCGAACTTCAACTTTTTTTTTTAGTTACGAAAACCTAATACGATTATCCCAAGTATATTTTTTTGCACTAATTTACACTGTAATTATTACATCTGCAATTTTTTATACCCGTAGATCGCTTAGTTATCTTACGTCGATTTTATCGAGGCATGCAACCTGTTTACGGCGACAAGTTTTGGTTGTGTTGCAACCGGTATCCGGCTCAATATAATGGCCGGATCCGAATCTTGCCGGATACCGCATTATCCGGCGCCGGATCCGAATATATCCGGACTCGGTCGATCCCTAATCATAGCATTACTCTTACAACAATGGAAGCTCAGGAACCAATGCACATTTGTATTGTTAATACCGTTTTGTTTTAGCTGCCAGACGTGACGGTTTTCTAAGCAACTATCAGGCTACTTTGGAAGCTATGGGATTATTTTGGCCTATTCTGCAAATTCTCTCAGCTCCTACCACGATCAAAGTTTTCCCCGTTCAAATCCACGGGGTTTGCCCTCCTTTACTGAAATTCTTTCTGCTTCTGAAATATCTAGTAAGGTTTAAAATTGAGCCGTGCTGCTTACACTTGCATTAATTCACTTCAGATGACTTATAGCCCATTCACACTGTTGCAAGATCTCAGGCCAATGTTTGCGACCAACAGTTGCTATGACAGCCAACCTATCAAGCAATTATATGTTGTCGAGGGTAGCAAGTGCAAAGTCATACTTTTTGTAAGGGTATTGACGTCACCCACCAACCGACTAATGGCTGACAAGTCGTTATGAATATGGTACGCAAAATGAAAGATGGTGGCGAAGAACTTTTAAAAGCTTCGATTAAAGCAGTTTTCCTTCACAAACGTCTCTGTAACGTGATAATTGTACAGAACCTAAAAAATGACGCTGTATCAATGGTGACATAATTTCTTAAATATACAGGCACAGTACGCTGGGGGGAGGGGTTGTGGCTTTAGTCTAGGATTGAAACGTAAGCAGTCTAGCTGAACTCGTTTGATCCATCGCTGGTTGGTCATTGGTTTGTCGTGTCAGTGTGACAGGGGCATATTTTTTAAGCTTTAGTTTGCTGCGGTTTCTAGTCTTTGTTGTTTGTTTGTCGTGGCAGTCCGAATCAGCCAATATAGCTCACAAAAATAAAATTTAAAAGGAAAAGAAATACTCAAAACTAAGATACATAGAAGTTCTAAAATAGTTTGATCCTTCCATTATACAGTTGAAGCACATTATAATGTTACCGTAAAGTTTTGAAAGGTTCTCCGCCAACAATAAATGCAATATTTTGCTCATTAAATTCACTAAACTTGTTAAAACCATTTTGTAACGGCCTGTGGAGTAACGTTTTAAGAAGGTTTAACTATAATAGCGGTTACAAACTGATGCCAAAGATGAACTGGACTTAAAAACTTACCCAAAAATGCATAATGAAGAAATAAGACTCCGAGCCCAACGCATAATCCAACAACCCAATCCATGAACGCCACGCCCATTAAAATGCCAATTAAACTCGAGACATGAAGAATTAATAGGAAAATAAGCCATGATAACTCCAATTCTGGCTCCACCCACTGTCTGGCAAAATTTGCCATTTCATCTGTAAAACAAAACGAAAAAAAATCTATAAACATGATCCAACATATTCTCCATTAAGTCATCTATGGAAACTGACGATTACAAAACTTCTGAAAATAAAATTGAAGTAAGAAATAGGATAAACAACTAAATTCATTAAGAGCCTGATAAACAGGTAGCTATAGATTTAACATACTCCATCAGACGGACACTAGTGCTTACACAAATGTCTAACAAACTCAGGCTTACCTTGCAGTTTATCCAGAAGAAAAGATTTTCCACTTCCCCATTTAGCGTATAGCCCAACACAAATCGGCATGGATAGCGTAGGCTCACTTAAAAAATCAGCCAAGGCACTACTGTACAAGTCGTAACCCAACATGTTCTCATTATCTTCATTTGTATTTAAACGCCCTGGTGGAAAATGGACAATAAGTAAGAAACTGAGAATGACTAAAGCAAATTTCATTTAAAAAACGTGTTATGGTGTTAACTACACACTTACGAGCTCCAAATATTTGGCCTAAAATACTTTTTTGATGACTAGAATCAATGTTGTATGGTGTTTCTCCTGCTCTGTTCGGACGGTATAATATTTGACTGTTTTTAGGATTTCGTAGCAAAATTTCTACTATGGCTTTACTACGAGATCGCATCGCTATATGTAGTGCAGTGTCGCCTTTCTGTAAAAAGAAAAAATACAGTTCGACTTCAACACTATCGTTGCGCTGCCTACACGCAAAACCACAGAAATATTCATCATTTAGTTGGAGGGCTTGTAGACAACTTTATTAAGTCTTTTAAATTTTATTCAGTCCAGACAATGGTGATGAGCCAACTACAGTGACCTGGTGCCGATTGGGTTGAATCAGCGAGTGGTTTATTATTATTTTTTCTTAAAACGAAAAATTTACGCATGAACCAAACAGCCAATCCAACCAATTTTCGGTAGGATTTTACTATGAAGTTTTGTTTAAAGTCTGTTTGAAGTTTTGCCTTCATCAGACACGTAGAGCAACAAAACACTTCGATGGTGCCCTAAGATGGTTTTTTATTATTATTTTTTTTAACAAACTGATAGTTTGACTTTCCGTCAGTAGATTAAACTTTGCACCTTTTTCCTGTTTATTTTAAAAAAAGCTTTTCGAAAGTTATGTCATTTTTCCCCTTTAATCTATGAAAGAAAATGTGGAAAATGAAAACGTTCTATACTCGAAGATCCTTGGAACCTTGTAGACGATACATGTGTCACATAAATTAGCTTGCAATTTACGTTTTCTGTTGGACATCAGTAATTGAAACTGGTAGCTGACATTTCAAAATTTATTCTGGGAATTTTGCTGCTTGATTGTGTTTGATCAGTTTGGTGTCGGCTCATTTAAATTGCGTTCAGTTCTGCATCGAGTCAGTAGAAAATTTAATGATCGATACAATCTTAATCAGCTGTAAAGTTTGTGGAATTGTATTTTCACCAAAAAAGATACAGGATAAATTTAATTTAAAGGGTTCCATTCAGCACAAACAAGCACATCTCATCCATGTTGACACATTTTCCAAAATTCCCTTCAACGTTGGCGGCGTGATAGCAGAGATTTGAAGTACTCTAAAGAGCTCAACCGACCAAAATGTAAGCCTGCATTAACTTACTCGGTCGACAGTAGACACTTTTGCTTTCTTATCCACCAGCATCTGCACTAGTTCGCTGTTTCGATTGCGTGTAGCCTTCATGAGCGGCGTGTCACCATCCTGAAAAAAGTGTTTAATTCAGATTACTACGCACGACAGGTTTAAGCTGACACGATAAAATGAAAGGTTTACTTCAAGCATGTACCTTAGTGGCTAATTCCAAGTCTGGGTTGGCCCTAAGAAGAGCTCGGGCTATATCTACGTTTCCTTTCTCCACTGCCCAATACAAAGCAGTCTTTTTATCCTGGATAGCAAAGTGAGTAAGGTTAAAAAAAAACTCAAATTGAAGTAATATTTTTAAGCCCAATTTTATAAAGGATTTAAATAAAATCAATGTATTTGTTGTTAACCAAACTTACAAAACCTTGTACGTCCACATCGGCGTATTTTTTAATAAGTGCTTCAGCAACTTCTAGATGGCCAGCCTTGGCAGCATGAATCAGATTCGTGTCTCCAGTCTTTAAAAAAGGCAAGTCATTATGGCAGACAAAATATTATAATAAACATGAATGGTCACAAAGCAAAATTCGTAACAGCATTTTGGCAAACTCGACCATACCCTCTCTTGTAAGTTGACGTAGGCACCGGCGTTTATTAGTGCCACTGCAATATCGGTGAAACCCTCCTTTGAGGCATATGTCAGGGCCGTACAACCATCTTTGTCCGTGGCATTGACATTGGGCTTCAGTTCCAGCAAGGTGTGCGCGATGTCTACAAAGTTACCGACGGTGGCCACTAACAACGGGGTCCAAGAATACTGAATACAGCAAAACATTTTATTAGAACTCGAGAAAAAAGGTAAGTGAACAAAATTAAGCTTTTCTTATTCTACAGTCCCTTGCACAAGACACACAAAAAACGTACCATACCAGCTGTATCTGCGTTGGCACCAGCCTTCAACAGTTCCTCTACAATTTCGAGATATCCTTTGCGACAAGCCCAAATTAAAGCTGTGGTTCCATACTGAAAAATTACAAACTCTTGGATCAGTTTCAGCTTTTCACTGCAACAACTTTATAACGTACATTTTCGACTAATTTTAAGTTCTGGTGTTGTAAGAACAAACCTTATCTCCTACGTTGACTTTAGCGCCATGCCGGAGTAGATCTCTTACTATTTGAGTATAGCCACGTCCTGAAGCCCACATTAAGCATGATATGTGATACTAAAAAAAGGAACTAACATGTAGTCAAGTCACAAAAAGGTATAGAGCATTTAACAAAAACAGATAAAAAAAATTCACAACTTTAGAATAACCATAGATTTAAAACACAAAAAAATGACAACTTATGGGTCATTAATCAAAAGTTTTTAAGAAAATGGAGCTCGAGATTGGTGAACAAATAGAAAAAAACAGAGGTGTCTGGAGGCAAGTATTTTACTATACAAATAAGTGGAATGAATCGGTGGCACCAGAGAGAGGGCAGGGAGGACGAGACGAATATCGAAATCGCGGGTGAAAAATTCTTGAGAATTATATACGTTGTAATTACAGTAAGCATATTAGCATACTTCTTTCCCTGAAAAAAGCGTACTTTTATCGTATAAATCATATAAATTATGCACTGAATTCAAATGTAAATCACTAAATAAATTAACAAATAATTGGGACACTACACAGAAACATGAGATTTTTTTAACCTTTAAAAGTACTTTAAAAATACACGTGAATTTACACCTTATATTTTTTGTGTCATCTGTTCTCCTGTCAGGCATAGTCTGGCACCAAGGAAGGAAAGAAAAGCAGAATTTATTGTTTTCGCGTTTAATATTTCATGCAAATGGAAAATGGGTTACGTACGCCAAATGATTATTCTATAACTAAGAAACTTTGAATAGTTGTTTCCTCTCCTAAACAACATAGCAAGTTTAACTTTTATTTTAATATACTTTGTAATTATAGTTCGTACCACCACGTCATAATCCTGTACATAAAACAAAAATTACAAGAAACATGAACTAGTAAAAACCAGTTCGTGACACATTTGCAAGACTAAATCAAAACATACATTATAAGGGACAACACTGTTTCCCCAAGTCTTTGTCTCCTTCATTACTGAATATCAACAAAATATTTGTAGCCGACAACCTTATGGTTTGTGGAAATCGTTTGACCTGTATACCTGTCTCAAACTAAATGACAGTTGACCAAGATTTTGCACGCTTATTCAAACCATGGAACTTGATAGAACCGCAACACGGTCACTGTGGCTGATAAGTGGGAGAGCTCAGCCTAATTGCCTGAGAAAGCGAATATAATCAATCACTTGAAATGGGACCAGAGCAAAGTACCTGCCAGTCAGGGTAGTGAGAAACTACCAGAATTCAGTAGCTATGGGCTCTATTTTGAATGACCCATTCTGGACAATATCACAACCACCAACAAAGACAGGTGGTTTTCCTGGTTCAAGTTTCTGGGTTTGCCCCCTTTTTTACTAAATTTTTTCATCGCTCTAAAACATCTATTAAGGTTCAGAATGGACCTGATTCGTCCATACAAGTATGAGTTTGCTTTAGATGACATAAGGTTCAAACAAAAAAAATTCTAATCTCAACATGGAAAAGCAAAATGGTCAGTAACCAATTTGCAATGTTTTACATTAGACTTCAAAACTGAGAATTAGATGCAAGCCGTTTACTAGTTTTGACGATTTTTTCTATAGCACCAATTCACTTCCGTACCTGTGACACTTGGAATGAAACATTTATCTTACCTGGCCATGTACATTAGCGTCAGCTCCTCTCGACAGCAGTAGTTTGACCATATTTTGGCGGCCTTTATAACAGGCCCACATAAGGGCGGTCCAGCCACCCTGAAAAAACATTCGAATTAATTCGTGTTAAAACAAACAACCAACTGTCTTTTAGCTTTTTTTTCCGAGGTTTACATTGCTTTACCATATCTTTGTGTTCCAGCACACCATGATGCTCTAACAACTCTGCAGCTACTTCCACGTGACCTTCTTTTGCAGCATTCAACAGCGCACTCCAATTGTCCTAAAAATCAAAACACACCAAATAAACACATTAGCATGTTGGATCCACAAAAG